>JAHDVE020007814.1:0-208692 GCA_022606495.2 Halesus radiatus
AAATAAGAATTATGGGTATTAAGGGGTATCGCGACAAACTTGTATGTCTTCAATATTTAAATCAGCCGCCCAGAGGAATAAGGTTAAAATTTCAGATTGATGAAAATCGACAGGCATTTATTGTCTTAACCAAGATGACGGAAAATTTCTCAAAGACGGTGGTTTTTTCTGCGTTCTATGATAGCTTTGTTAAATGGTTACCGTTTCAGAAAATATAAAAACGGTACCCGAAAAAAAATCACTTAAAACACTGACTGTAAATTATATGTTTTTAATTAAAATTTGATATGGCATTTACAAATTTAGCATCAAGTTATTATGAAATGCGAAATAGTAGGTACGTACCTAGTTATTTTGTTGGTTTAAAATAAGAATGAACTTGGTTGTACTATATTCACTTTTTTATAAATTAACACTGGCGACGCTAGTGACTCCACTATATCAAGCTGTAGGTTCCCTACCCCCTTGCGGCTTATAGAAAGATCGTGCACTTGGAATAACAAGGTTATATCTATTCCCCACCTTCCTCTTCCCCTTCTCCTTCCCCTCCCAATACCTTCAGTTTCACAACATTCCCCAATTGGGAATGCCATAGTCTCATTGGCTCCGACGGTTGGGACTCTTGTGCGGTATTCATAAATAAAAAATAAAAAAATCTGAGACTGCAATGTCATGTGGGAGAGTAGTAGTTTAGAGTTCATTATCGCATACCAAAACCGAGTCAGACAGAACCTTGTTGTTTTAAGAGCACGAGATAGAAAATTGATAAATTGGCCCTCCGACTTAAAAGGTTGTGCATCACTGGTCTAGATATACATATATAATAATGAGGCATGATGCGATGGCAAACCGAACCTGCCACGTGTAACCCAGTTAAGTCCTGCAGAACCGACACTTTGTAGGGGCATTTTCAAAATCCGATTACTCTTGAACGTCAATTTGCGACGGACTTAGATTTATTTATGGGAAAAACGTGTGCAATGCTGCGTACAGCGAATGTCACTGAATAATACAAAAGGCCCGATGAAAATATATCGATTTTGGATATGTCTATATACACTCAATGTTTACATAATGTATGCCGTTCGCTGGGAAATCAACATAAAAACTTCTTGACAACGCAGATGAGATGAGACAAAAAAGTACGTTTTTTACAACATGCGCTATTTCAACTAAGGGCAGTGAGACTATTTTATTAAGTACCAACTAGCTGATGGGTACCCGGCTATGTTCGGGATTTTTTTTTTCTTTTTAAATATAGTTGTGAATTCTTGATTGTTGTTTTGGGTGAATTTAATTAATTAATTTTCTCTGAACAATGAAACAAATAAACATTCATTTTGAAAATTTTATTTCATTCGAAACATTTATTTCTTTCAAAATATATCTAAATAATAAAGCCCTTAAGAGGGGTACCTACCTGCGATTTGCATTTTTAAAATATTCTACCTGTACCAGACGTAATCTGGTACACCAGCGAACTGAAGAAGCCGACTGATCCCAATCCACGGAGCGAGGCTTGGAGGGGGGGGGTAGCTCTCCTACCGTTCCTTTTGCAAGGAGGAACGGTACTGACGACAACGACTTTTGTTAATCTTGTCCGAGGCAGCTGCTTATTGGGTCCAGTCCGAGGCAGTAGTCCGATGGAGGTAAGCAGTGGTCAGAGTGAAACAAGGCGAGTGGTTCAGAAGTCAGAGCGGGCGGCGGGCAGAGAGGAGTACTTATCAGGCTGGCGGTCAATTGCTAACTGCCGCAAACTGGTGTTTGCAGGCTATTTATGCGGTCCACCAAGCGCGGACCGCCGGTGCCGTGTAGATGCCCGACAAGTCGGTCTCCCTCCCACCAACTGTCCCGCTCCAACGCTTTTATTCAGTCATTTTAGTTTGAGCGGTCTGGTGCGAACAAGCTCGCCAGACCGCCCGTTACATATATTAACAAACAAAACATAAAATTCTTATACATAAATACGAAGACGAAAAATGGCCGCGTCGGAATAATCTGGAAGAAGGTACGTCCGATACACTACCCAAACAAACTTTCTTCTTTAGAATATGTAATCTGTGGCTAACCAGAGTGGTATGCCTATGGGCTTAATCTCAATACAAAATGGCAGGTTCAATGTTTTTCATACTAATTTTAAAATGTTATAGAAACAGTTTTACACATTACTCTCTAAACCTTCCCGGCACTAATAAGAACAAACTGTGATATTTTCAGAGAAACCGGTCGAGTAATTTTCCAGAAAATCGAGGACATACAGACAAACATTCATTTTTATATATAGAGATTGAATGTTTTGACACAGATGAAAGGAGCATGATATATATATACGAGTATAACAGCAGTGAAGCCGCCTCGTACGTAAGCCGCGCGCCGCTTGGACAAAACTAAGGATGTCGGCGCTCGACCTTACTCCGCCAATAATTGAATTTGAAATTAGAAAGCTGTAATTCAAAGAAATAAAAAGGTTAATAACTTCCAAGTAAGGAATTAGAGCTTTATATTCTCAACATGACGGCCTCCATGGTCGAGGGGTAAGG
Organism: Halesus radiatus; assembly: GCA_022606495.2. Taxonomy (NCBI): domain Eukaryota; kingdom Metazoa; phylum Arthropoda; class Insecta; order Trichoptera; family Limnephilidae; genus Halesus; species Halesus radiatus. The sequence goes on from JAHDVE020007814.1 coordinate 2,541, forward strand.
CTCTCGACAACGAATCCGAAGGTCGCGGATTCAAATCCCGGCGTGCGCAAGTAAATTTTATTTAATTAATTTGTGTTGTTTCACAATTAATTAATTTAAAATAATATATAACATATTTGCGAACGTTCCGGAGTGGAAGATACTCTCAGTATCGCCCTGGTGAAAGACCACCATTCAGAATTGAAACGTTGCTTGAAATGGCTTTTAGCCGTGTTTGGTGACCAGATCTGAATAGCCAGGTATTTCCCCCACCTCCCTCTTCCCCTTCTCCTTCCCCTTCCCAATACCTTCAGCCTCACAACATTCCCTAATTGAAAATGCCATAGTCTCACTGGCTCCAGACGGTTGGGAGCAGTTGGGACTCTTGTGCGGTATTCATGTAAAAAAAAAAACATAATAATTATTGAAAGATATTGAAAATTGTAGGTCGGCAGGTACTATCTACGTGCCTTTATTAACGTGCCCTTAACCGGGCCCCAGAAATTTGCCGGAAGTGTAAATATTTTAAGGTAATTTTATCGTGAGATAAGTTTATGTATTGGTGTTATTAGATATTATTAAAAAAAAAAAGTTTTTAAGACTTCCACCCTCCTCCTTGCGAAAAGTAGTGTGGGAAAATTACTCCGACAGCCCCCGCCCAGGGAATCACATAATGAATCGTTTATGACTGAAAATATATGAAACATAGTAAAATATAAATCAGTTTATAAAATATGTATACATGAATTTGCACCTAAGTAGAAAAATTCAGGGTTTAAAATATATATACCAAAAAAATTTTTTTTTTTTTAAATTGTTAGTACAATATTTTTGGAATTATAATGAAAGTTGATAAATGCCTAATTAATGATACCCGCATATTCTAGGAAATTTTTGATAAAAATACGCAAAATCAGTCACAAAATCGGATCCGTTTGACAGACGCTCTCTGAAATCAGGAACATAAAGCTAAAATTGTATATTTGTTATACGGTAGATATATTCATAGATAAAGGATTGGAACATTTTTGCGGTAAATATACTTATGCCACCTGTTTCCCGATTTTCTATGTGGAAGGATTTCCCCAGAGCCTTCCAAAGGGTTACAAGGAAATTTCGGGAAAGTTAAACGTATTTTCTTATATAAATGAAAGAGAAATGTTTTGTATAAACCACTATTTAAAATATATCAACATGTTTCGGAAGCGAAGCGTCCCTCATCAGGATACAACGTATCCCAACTGCTCCCAACCGTCTGGAGCAGGTATCCCCAATTTGGGGAATGTTGTGAGGCTGAAGGTATTGTCTAGGGGAAGGAAAAGGGAGAAGGAAGGTGGGAAAATTCTTGGCTATTCAGATCTGGTCACCAAACACGGCTAAAAGCCATTTCAAGCAACGTTTCAATTCTGAATGGTAGTCTTTCACCAGGGCGATACGGAGAATATCTTCCACTCTGGAACATGCGCAAATATACTATATGAGTATATTTATTTTAAATGAATTAATAATTGCAAGAATACACAAATAATAATAATAGAGGAATAATAACGTAATAATAGAGAATATTAGAGATTTGCAAAAACAATTAATTTTTATTTTTATTAAAAATAAAATCAAATAATAAGATATAAAAAAAACATTATTATTTTTATAAATAATATGCCAAATATATTTAAAGATTGTATCAGGACATAGGTATTTATGCTATGTAACTAACTAATTAACCATCACGCCGTTTCACCGCAGGGGTAGGCAGAGAGGACGGACCGCCAAACAACTCGATCTTTCATACGAAGACTCAAGAATTTGTACTTGATCGTGGCATGTCTTCCTCGGACGTGCCCGGCTTCTTCTTCCATTCACATTCGCGTCATATATTCTCCTTACATTACTTTCTTCATTCATCCGCTCTACATGTCCGAACCATCTGAGCGTCCCTTTCTTAATCTTGCTCATTACGCTTACATTATTTACGAATCTTAACATTTTTCACACGATCATAAATGATTTCAACACACATTCGTCTCAGAGATCTCATTTCTACAGCATTCAGTCTACTTTCATCCTTCCTTTGCCAGTTCCATGCCTCACTGCCATACATCAGGGTTGGTATCAGTACTCCAATTTGGACTGCTAGCTTCGCTTCTTGGCACAATTTTTTGTTTTCTGCATTCACCATTCTTTCAATATCCATATCAGTCTATCCATCTCTCGTGTGTAGCTATGTAATGTTGAAAAACAGTAAACAAAATAAACTGAGGATGCCATTGTCCCATAGGCAATTGGGTCTCTAGTGCGGTATGATTTTTTTTAAGTATCAGATCCAGGGTAACATCGGGGATCTTAGTGCCAGTACTATAATAACGAAATTGTAATAACATCCTCGACGTTATTCCCAATGACCACAAACAAGTCCACATAACACAGGTAAACTCATGTATAGAACAGTTTATTTAATATTATGCCATTCTATAATACGTGAACTGTTCAAAAAAATAAATAGGTATGCCAAAAAGTTATTCTGACATATTTGGACATCTTCTATATATGTGCATAAATAAATGTGTCCCGAGCGGTGTTTGTTTATTTTGCATACAAATCCACAGTTTTATACCGAGCTTGATAAAATTTTGCACACACGACCTTCAAAACAAGAGGAAAGTCACTGTTTACAACCACCCTACACCCCTTTAAGCAGAATGTTGGTAATTCTTGATGAAATTATGCAAAATTTAAGTTTTAAATAAGTGGAAATTTACTGGGGAGAGGTAGAACATCACAACCTCAAGACTTCACTCCAAACTATTCCCAACCCGGGCAACGCCGGGTATTTCGGCAAATATTAGATCAACCTTGAATACATTCATTTCAGTGACTAACGTAAGCAGTTATAACATTAAATGAGTACCGACAGAAGATGCCTAGCCGCAAAAGAGCATAGTCTGACAGGCACTTAATATGGTGAATAAAAATAAAATGGTGGATAGACTCACCTAAGGCTCGAACAGTTGCTGCTGGGCGAGTCCTCTCCTCCCTTGAAGTCCTTGCTAACCGAGCTCTCCTCCGACCTGGCACTAGAAGCCGCCCAACTGTCCGCCTTCTCCCCCTGCACCAAGGTCACCGAGTCCATGGAGTTGTCACTGCCGTTGGTCACGAAGGAACAACTGTCATTACTGTTCTCAGTGTCCCTGGCGACCGGACTGATACACTCGGACTTGTACTCCTTGTTCTGCTCGGCTTTCAAAGATCTGATCACCCCAACACTGCCCCGGCTGTAATGTTGCAGTATGATGGAGCCTTTACTCTTCACGATTACTGGTTGGGTTGGGAGAAGCGGCGAGTGGAGCAAGGGACCTGGGGATTGAGTAGGGTTTGAATGTTGGCTTGTAATTTGTGTTGATGGTGTTTGGTTAAGTCGTGATGATGCTATCTGTTGTGTAAGAGATGAAGGTGAGGTTTGATTAAGTGGTGATGATGTTGTTTTTTGATTAAGTGATGATGATGTTGTGGTTCGGTTGATAAGTGGGGATGATGTGGTTTGGTTTGTCACTTTAGCAGGAGGCAAAGTGATGACTGACTCCACGCGCGGCACTCTCTGCTCATGGGCAGGTCCGATGACCGGAACGGCTTTCATGATCACTTGGCTCACCGGGGAGAGGGTTGTCCCGATTATCACCGTCATAGGCTCGTCGTCCGCCAAGTTTGATCCTTCCATTGCAGAAATCTGAAATAAAAAGATCTTCATCAACCACAAAATAAAAAATACAAACATGCAGAAATAACTACAATAATTGCCGTTTACATTATAATGTAAATAACTTCATACAAAGGTGCACATATAATTATATAGAAGGGTAGAAATAAAGTAAGAAAGCGTACAATATTATTTGTAGGGAGGTATAAACATTTTACTTTAACGATACTATTGTTTAAGAATTTATATGTGGAAAATATAATAGATTTGTACTGATTGAGAGCATACTTTTATCTACACTTTACACATTTGCCCTGATGATGGGCACTGCGAGGCTGTAAAAACAATAACTTCATTAACCATGGGAACTTTTCCTAACTTATGGAAAGAAGCACATGTGGTACCAGTTTTCAAATCAGGTGACCAATCTTTAATAAAAAAATACAAAGCAATCAGTAAACTAACTTGTTTTGATAAGGTTTTAGAATCTCTGATATATATTTTCTTCCTTTAAGCCCCTTCTCTGCACTAGACAACATGGGTTTGTTCCTCACAGATCTATCAATACAAATCTTTTGGAATTCTGTAATTACGTATGTAATTCATTTAATGAAAGATTAGAAGTTGATGCCATTTCTACTAATTTCCAAAAAGCTTTTGATAAAGTTAACCACTCTACCTAACTAAATAAGCTTAATCAAGAAGGAATACATGGACACCTATTTCGCTGGGTGAAATCATATTTGTTAACAGAACACAACTAGTGCTTATTAATGAATACAATTCATCCTCTATAATTGCAACGTCAGGTGTGCCCCACAGGGATCAAATCTTGGCCCCTTGCTTTTTTTAATATTCGTGAGTGACCTTGGCTCAAAATTGAACTGATATTGATTTTTTGGCGGATGATCTCAACATTTTTCATAAAATTAAGTCTATTTCTGATGCTTCACAATGACCTCGATTCACCCAATAAATGGTGTATTGTCAATTATATTGCACATAAATATTGAGAAATTTTATACTTCAAACTTTACTAGAAATAGAATTATAAAGAACTTTTCCCACGTTATTAATAATACTACTTTTAGAAATGAATCGGCCAACAAAATTCTGAATTCTTGAGAAAAATTAGTAAACATCAACACAGACATAACCACTCTACAAGACGAACAAATGAAATAAGACTTTCCTTTCGAAAGAAAACAAAATCGCAAAACTCATTACTATATAGAGCCATGAAGATCTTTCAAGATATACCCCACAATATTTATATTTTAAAGAAGAAGGAAATATTTTGAATTTACGATATTATGTCTTAGCAGTATTGAAATAAATGTACTTAATTCCTATTGTTTAAGGCGCCATAGCACAGTCCACCCGAGTACTTACAGAAACAATATTGCTTACTTTAACCCTATGCCTCAAGTGTGTCGACTATATAAAAATATATACGATAATGTGTACAGTTTCAGAAAAAATGTCCTGCTATTACTTCAAAATATGTAACAATGATTGGGCTAACTATGTTAGGTATCACTTGTGTCTCTTATTTCTATTGTATTATGTACCATTGAGTGAGTTTTTGAAATTTTATGATTTGGGTATCCTTCGTCAGATTATTTGTAATTTGTTCTCGCGTAAGTGTGAACATCTGCAAAGAGCCAGTATAAATAAATAATTAAATAAAACTGAATAAGAAAAACCACAACACTGTCCCCAAATATTTTTGTGTCAAGAGAAACAAAAAATTTATTTGACGTAGGTATATCAATGTAATATTTATGACAGTCTTGCATAGTATAAAACAGCTTGATTTTTTAAGAGGAACGGCTACGCTGCCTGTTTCATATATAACTTAATTTTGGATGTGAGGCCAAAATACCCATCCGAACTGAATGACATAATTTTTTAATCAAAGATTTAGTAAATATCTAGTACGTATGAGAAGTATTTTATTTATTTTTGTTTTAAATTATGAAATACATGCCATGAAAAATAAACAATTTTCATAATTTTAGAGGCAACTTAGAAAATAATTGGCGCGTTTAAAAAAATATATTTGCTATCGAAATATGATTACGTAAATACAAATATAAAAACAAAACACTTTAAAAAAAAATGTTTTTTCATGTCGATATTTAAAATTATGTACGGCAAATTTGTGTTCCAAAATAAATTGGTCGTTTTTGATTTAATTTAAAGTCCACCATAATGCTTATTTTAATTTAATTTTTTTTTATTTTATATTTCATTTTGTTTTCAAAGCAGACAAGATAATTTTTTTAATCGCCGTTAGCCCCCAAATAATTGTTAAAGTTGCGTCTAAAATCTAGAAAAAGCAATTCCTTTAATGGCCTACATTTCATAATGTAAAACAAAAATAAATAAATTATTCTAATCCGTACAAGATATTTAGTATACTTATTGATGAAAAAAAAAAGTTCATCAGGTGTAGGTGAGTATTTTGGTCACAAATCCAAAATTAAGGTTTGTATGAAATAGGCCGCACAGCCGTTCCTCTTAAGGTTATATACTATTATTTATTTATTTTTAAATTTTCGGAGGAACCCAAAATTGCCACGAATTTATGCATGAGGCCGTTACATAACAAACATCGAAATACTAGTAGGGTTGGGGAAAGGTATGAGTGACGCATTGACTTCAGAAATGAGGCACTTAATGTTACGGAAAGAGGTCTGTGCCACGTGCCTTCCCAAATGTGGTAACGTCTCCCCCCCCCGCACTTCGGCGACTGACTTCTGCTCTATGACAGTTATCAAATTGATAAAAAAAAGTTTAGATAACTTCCGGTCTTTGCGGAACTTGATGCCAACATAACGGATATATATATATATTTAAATAGAAGGGACAAAATTAACTCTGTTTAATTAACGGTTTGAAAAGCAACAATGACCTACGAACTTTTCAAGCTAAAAATTATGAGCTACCGCGTTTTATCAAAGTTGTATCTATGCGGTAGGTAGGTATGTTCCAAAACCCAAAAGAAGTGTTTTTAGGTATATAAATTTGCCAAAAACTACTTATTTTATTGATTTTTTAAGAAACAAACAGATTTTATTACAAATATATATAGAAAGGAAGTTTAACAAAAGGTAAGTCAACAAAGTTTCTAGTGCTAATAGTGGCAAAATACAAGTGTTTTATTTGTGAAGCTAACAATAGAAAGAAAAAAACAAGATAAGAAGGAAGGGGAAAGAGGAAGAGGAAGAGGAAGAAGAAGATAGGATCGGGAGAGGAGATACTCTCGATACATTTTATATTCGTGCATCAATTTGTGGTCGTACGTATTTCTTCGGTACGACATTTTGAAAGGGTATTGTGAAGAATGTCAATATTGTGAAATTGTGCGTTATATTGCGCGCAAATGCGGGGAATTGGAGATTTACCTTAAGATTCGACCGTCGGTTTGTCGGGTTGGTGAGTAGTAAATGGATGAGCTCTGGCGAGTCCATATCGGTGTGCAATATACTAAGTGAGGACGGATGTACGCGACGTAAAGGGAGTATAGTCTTTGTGTTGCGAATAGGTTTTGAAATACGAATTATAAATCCCCCAATTTTATTAAAATACAACGTAAACTTTTATTGACTTTTCAAATTGTGAGGGACATACTATTTCGGTTACTAGTGTGGGATATCGCGTCTGGGTTTCATTCGGACGTCGTGAGTTTAATCCCTCAGCTGGCTAAGTTCTCCAGCACGACACAAGCAACATCTTCTGCTTACTGTGACGGGTAGGAGAATTTCAAATATTGTGAGGTTTTTCGTAATGCTACTCTAAACAATTTGTTAAAATAAATCTCTATATATAAAAGTGAATGTTTATCAGCCTGTCCTCGATTTTCTCAAAAATTACTTGACCGGTTTCGCTGAAAATAACAGTTTGTTCTTATCGGTGCTGGGAAGATTTAGAGAGTATTATGAATGAAATCCAATATGTAAAAACGTGGCTATAACGTTATAAAATTAGAAAAACATCGAACCCGCCAGGTTGTATTGAGGTTAACCCATAGATATACCACTCTGGTTAGCCACAGACTACATATTCAAATGTAGGTGTGTTCGGATATAATATTTTAAAAATGGAAAACCCAAGAAAGCACCTACTTAAGAACTTTTTTTATTATTTATATGTTTTGAAAAAAAAATCTTGGAATGAAATTAAAATTATTATAAGATTATTTTCATGAATTTTTGGTGTTTGTATTTGAAACACACACACCAGTACCCATGTTAATTTGACTAGCTCCGCATGTTCTTCTCAGTTTCAAGAACCCCCACCTTGTTAATGGTGATTTAATAACACTCAGCCTAAATTTTATGGTCAACGAAAAGTTCCCTTTTCCCGGCGTGTCAAGAAAATGGTGGGATGTCAATGCAATGAACGGCGGCATAAATTTACTCTAGCTTTGTCTATGTTCTAATTTAACTTTCATTACGGTTACCTTCAAGAGTAAGTTTGTTTGGGTAAATGTCAAATCGTGTAGTCATTTTAAACATATTAAAGAAAAATTTTACACTGTTTTGAAGGTGAAATATATCCACTGTTTTCTTAAGGACATGAGTAAAATGGAAGACATACAGTAATATAGACGTAACGAAGAACGCCAGGACGAGAATCATCACGAGTAAAGATGTATACGCGTCTGTATATAAGTCACTTGTTATAAATCTCACTAGTTAATTGCTAGCTATAAGCCTTTGTTGCAAGTCAATAGTTAACTGTTTGTTTTGCTTTTTGGTCTCCCAAAAAAGCAAAAAATAAAACTAAAATACAAAAAGTAGAAATAAAATAAAATAGCTTTCGGGTCAACCATCTCCACACATAACATTAAGTATGAATTTGTATCACTATAGTTTAGTAGATTAGAGCAGTTCAGTGCATTGTTTATTGCAGATCTAAGATTAGATACAAATAGCTTTGCAATAATCAGACCTAAGAATGGTGGTAGAATTCTATACCTAATTTACATTTATATAGCAAAACTAAAACAAAACGAATCAATACACATCAATACTTGTACCACATTTAACACATCTAAGTAAACACCTCAGCACAGGTTCTCCCAGCTAGGTGGTCACGACACATATAAAACTCCATTCACAGTATCATCTCTTCAAACCTACCTTACACTCCACATTATAAAACACCATACAAAGCACCTTTATTATACTTTAAAAAAACATATTATGTAAAATGCTATTGTATAATATATAGATATAAATAAATAAACTGTGTGTGTATGATTCTTTCAAGGTGGCTTTATTCTCCACAAATCTGTCCTGATTTCTGTTGAAACATTTTGGAATATGCAAATTCTTTCTTGAACAGATAATCAATTTCATAAACTTGTCCGGAGACTAAGAGTCGAATGATCTTATGTAAATTGACGACATTTCTTTTGAAATCGGTATAGATCACACTTGTTGGGGTGATCTATTCAAGTCGATGATGATCTGATGATGATTTGGGATGATCCGTTTCAAGCACAAATTACAAGATAGGAAATATGTAACTTCAGCACCGTTTAACTTCTTCCAACTGATAAAATATATTTTTTTGCAGAGAAATATTGCATTAAAAATAAAATCAAAGCTTAAAAAGCAAAAAAAAAAAAGCTCAAAGCAAAAAACCATTGATTTACACCTCGTGACTGATAAATTACTTACATACTTTCTTTGTTTAGACATTTTTGGATAATGTACTTTAAAAAACTCACGCGATTGTGCCACCCTCCTGAGATATGGAATAAATAAGAAAAGAAAAATAGCTAGCTATATCTAATATATTATTTGTCCTTATTACTTTGGCTCGAGTGCAATTATTTACCACCTATATTTGGTATTTGCGAAAAAAAAACTGAGTTGAACGAATTTTGTGCGGGTCGATTTGCACGCTATTTACTTCATGTGGGTAGCGAGCGAAAATCAGAGAGATCTGAACAAATAAACTTTTTTTTTAATCTTCATATATGCGAAAGTAATAAAAAATGTATAATAAATATAGCTGAAGTACCCGGAATTGGCCGGGGTTGTGAATGATTTGGGGTAAAGTTATGAGGTCGTGATGTGTTACCCCTACACCTACCTCCATACCTAACCTAAGGTCATACATATTACAACTCCTATACCTATACGTATACATATACCTATAGCTATACCTACCCCTACGCCTACACATAAACACGTCCCATGGTTGTGTATATTATACAGTTTTGTTTGATACACAATTAAATTTTGTAAATCACATACAACAAATAACTAATAAAGGTATGAAGACATTGGGATTTATAATTAGAACTATCAAAAACTTTGATTCGCTGGAAGTTATAAAAATCGTATATTTGTCACTAGTACGCAGCATATTAGAATACAATTCAATAGTGTGGTCCCCATACTATATCATTAATATAAAAAATATAGAACGCGTGCAGCGCAAATTTTTACGTTTTATTAACTTCAAACTACACATACCAATACAACACATAAACTATACATTCTTGCTAAATACACTCAAAATACATACTTTAGAAAACAGAAGAAAAATAACAGACTTAACTTTTTTATTTAAAATTATTTATTGTGTATTAGACTGTTGTGAACTCCTGCAACTAATCAATTTCAAAGTACCTCATCGACAAACTCGGCAAAATATGTTATTCTGTAACAATAATTCTGGGACTAACTACCAAATGCATGCACCTATTTCTCGTCTACATATACTTGGAAATAAATTCACCTCTGCTATAGATATATTTAACATAAGTTTACCCATGTTTAAAAGATACCTGAACGATATTTTTATGTTGCAACAATTATAAGAGCATCGCATAAGAGCTATTGTTTAATTATTATTTTTTTATATATATTATCTTTGTACTCATCTACAATCCAAAAACTTGTTCCTCTTTTTTCTTTCTATGTATCATATACTATATTATGTATTATGCAATTTCATACATTTTTACATCATCCGAAATATAAAAACACAATGATTTTTTTTCACAATGTCATGCACTCATATTATAAGAGTATTATATTATGCACTTGTGTATTATGTATCATGTATATCAGGCTATTACTATTTTTATTTAAAAAAAGTAGTATCTACAAATTAAAAACCTTTCCCTTTGTAACTTCTCTGTGGCATGCACTTATACATTATTATACCTTCATATATATTATAAATATGTTACACTTATATACCAACTTTGCATCGTGTTATTTTTTTTTTAAGTTCTGTGCACATAATCATTTTAATGTTAAAATATGTAAAAGTCCTTTGGGGCGTTAATGAATGAATTAATGAATAAATAAATAAATCACTGCCAACAAGGGCAAAAATCATTACATAATTTATTTTTAAATATAAATATGTTAGTTGTAAGTCTCTAATCCTAAATCATAGTTGTCAGTCATACAATATTATTTATAAGACGTATCAGTTCATAAATATGTTTGCCACCAGTTTTGTCACTTATTGTAAGTCTTAGTTTTAAGTCACCAGCTGTAAGTCTTAGATCTACAATAAGTCACTAGTAATAAATGTCAGATGTAGATTATTAGATATACGTCAAAGTGATAAGTTATAGGTCAGATTAATTATGTTGTAAAGCGCCCTTGATGCGACTTTTCCACGAAAACTGCGCTATAGAAATAATTCGTTTATTTTTATTATTATTAACGTGAAATAACAAGCACTAATTGAAGAAAACACATTTTCTCACGCCGGGATTTGAACCCACGATCTCAGGATTCATAGCCGCTCGGCTGCGGAGATCGCCAAACTATATTTATACTTCGACATGAGATCTAAAAATGCCACCAAAATTACGCGTAAAAAACATAAAATACGAAGAGTCAGCGGAAAAGATAAAGGAACCTTTTCCGCCGTCCACCACCAATCCAGTGAAAGGGTAAAATTACCTTTCCCGCACACGTGTGACTGATGACTCGAAAAAAAGTAACCGTATTTTATCACGTGTATGAGATATCACCCCACACGAAAAAAAAATATCGTGGTCAAAGTCACGAAGAAATAAATTAATATTTTGTTTATTTATTAATTTATCGCAGTTAAATGAATAAATAATTTGATATTTTGTTGTTGTTTTTGTTAATGTCGAACTAGCAACAACAAAAACAGCTATCGCAATCGTCAAAATAAAACCACTTTCATCACACGTGTCGATTTATCTTGGCAAATCGTGTAGGCAAATAATAAATAAATAATAATCCAAGAATAAAACACGACATCAACAAACCTATTTAAAAGATAACCACGTATTTACAAAGTTATTGAATGAAATGTTATTTTTAATCATTGAAGATGACATTAACAACTCTATAGTGAAATATGACACCGAAAAGACACAGAAAAGAAAAAAAGGTAACGGTAACGGTAGCAGCTGGGACGAAATGTTATTCCTTGGGGGGCGAATCCTGGAATTGAAGCACGGGAAATTTGAACATTTCATATTTGTAAAAATAGTTTACTTGGTGGCTTGGTATAATTATAAAAACCACTTCAATTTAATATACATAAAGGGAAATTTAGATTATTTACAAGTATTTGAAATTAGAAGATCGCTAAATATTAATTCTAGTATATTGAATAACTAAATAAATTTATGTCATAGTCCTATTCTAGATATTTTCCTGTTTCTGTTCCTCCCGAAATTAAAATCCCTAATTACACCCTTCCGCCTAGCACACCAACACCGAAGTAATTATGTATTGACTAGTATTTTATGTCAGTTTCAATGTTGTCCTGGCGGCTAACTAACTTTTTTTATATTTTTTTTATTAGTTTCCATATAATTGTGACATTTTACGGTAAGGTATAAATATTAAAAATACATGTATATTATAGAAATTTTTTCATAGCCCTCCTCACTAGGAGATCCTGTGCTGAGGCGGGCCAGGTTTTGCATAAAGGAGTTTCAACGACTTCTATATTTCAACTTCAAGGTTAGGGTAACTTTCCAGTAATTTCTATGAGGTTTTTTTGAGAATAGTAGTCAGTTCTTGTTCTGGTATTTCCTTAAGCCAAGTTTTGATGGACTTAATGCAATTATTGATTGAATTACTTTTTTTGATATTAAGTGGGAGTTTGTTATATAATTTTACATCTAAAAATTCAGAGCTTCTTTGTCCAAAAGTAGTATTGCATTTAGGTATATTTATATTGTCTAGTTGCTTTGTTCTGGTATTATGATCATGAATAGTCGTAGCCATTTTCTCATTTTTAAGATGATAAATTACAATATTTTTGGCAAAGAAAACTAACTAACCATCATGCCGTTTCCCCGCAGGGGTAGGCAGAAAGGACGGACAGCGAAACAACTCGATCTTGGCATACACTTCTTGCTTCATTCACATTCATACATCGTCTCGTACATTCTCTTCTATTATTCCAACTTCTGACTTGGCCCGACTCAAGTATAAGATTCACTTAATGCTGCCATGCCTTCCTCGAGCGTCCCCGGCTTCTTCTTCCATTCACATTCGTGTCATATGATTCTTCTTACACTCTTTTCTTCGTTCATTCGCTCTACATGTCCAACATTCTTTACGAATCTCAATATTTTTCACACGATCATAGATGGTTTTACCACGCATTCGCCTCGGAGATCTCATTTCTACGGCATTCAGTATACTTTCATTCTTCCTCTGACAATTGCATGCCTCACTGCCATACACAAGGGTTGGTATCAGCACTCCATTGTGGACTGCTAGCTTCGCCCTGTCCTGGCGTAGCTTTGTTCTGCTGAAGGTAGGGTATTTCCGAAACCGATCGATCAATGTATTAAATTGAAATGGTTAAAAACAATGTCTTTATATTATTTACCCATCTACATAGTCCGACAAAAGTAAAAAAAAATCATCAATTCTTCAGCAACAACGAGCTAATCCGATTTTTTTTAACAAATGAGAGTTAATAATCATATCATAATAATTGGATGATTTGTACAATGCCGTTTTGTTGTGGAAAATCACCTCAAGGGCGCTATACAAATATTACTAGGTGGGGTTTATCTTATTATGTACAAACAATCCGATGTGCCTACATATCGACATACCGCATGAAAAATCAAGTAAATGATGATTTTCAATTTCGATAATACTCGTATTTATAATGATGATGATTAGCTGCACTTATATGAACATCGGGGGGGGGGGGGGTGAAACAAAAATTGATGAAATTTACGAAATTCATGACCGGGAATTAGTAGATAGCCGCTACGAAGTGTTCCGGAAGGATAGATTACACGAGTCAAAAAATATGAGGGAGGAGTCATGGTTCAAGAGAGTCGGAGAGTCAAGCAGAGGACCTGAGGATTCAACTCAATATTAACCATAATAACAGGAGGGCTAAACTGAATATTTGCACAGTATATCTGCCACCATCCGAAGATGAATCTGTTGAAAGCTCATTTTTAAGCAATCTTCGGGATGTGTACCTACCAACACCAAGCCAACACATCTTAATATTTGGCGATTTTAATAAGTCTAACTCCTGATGAAATTAACAATAACACAATCACAAGTACAATCACCTCAGACATCATCTTCCTGTAATTTTAATAATAATAATATTTAATCACCAATCCAAAATACTAAATCTCATTTTATCGGACAAAAAAGACATATCAGTAACTCATTCCTCATTTCCACTAAGCAAGGAAGATTCGTATCATCCTGCTCTAGAAGTAAATTTTCAAATCAATTTTTCATCAAATCTAGAAACCTGAAGCACTTCAAGACCAAACATTTACTTTCTATGCTTCAATTAACAGTCTGATTCAAGACGTTGATTGAGATATTATTAATCAGGGCAATATAGATCAATCAGTTGATCAATTTTGTAGCATACTCTACCAGATTATCTCTTCTCGTGTTCCCATGAAAAAAAAACATAAAACACTTCCGTAAGTGATACTCACAAGACCTCATTTATTTGATATAGGAAAAAAACAAATTTCACAATAAAACATGGTGATGAACTTGCTCATTTATCATTCAACTTGCTTGAAACGAGGACAAAAAATCTGATTAGAATCTGTTACCACAAATATTTAGACGTAATCAAAGAAAATTTAAAAACAAATACGAAAGGTTTCGGAAATTTGCAAAATGCGTATACAAAAAACTCAACAGACATGCCAAAAAGAGATGCATCTAAATGATAATAAGACTTTAAAAAGTTTTAAACAAATCAATTTGTTATTAATTTGATAAAAAGACTACTCAAGGTCAAGTTATCTGAGGACTCTTTTCTAACCACTCAAACTGTTTGAAAATGGCCTTAAACGCCGAAACAGCTGTCAAAATAATAAAAAGTAAAAATACTTGCAGAACTTAATAATAATATTATTAAATTTGATTTACATTATTTTTTTTAAATTAAACGGAGTTTAACAATTAACAAGCACTTTCAATCTAATCAAATGGAACACTCAAACTTTCTTTAAACCACATTTATTTTAAACGCCTACCGGTTTGGAGCAACCGTTCCATCGTCAGGACAAGTGTATACTTTCAATCTGTTTACAAAACCACATAACGATAACTATTTAATTCAAATTCTCAAAGATTTCATTTTTTCGCCGTCAACGGTATTAATTAAACGCAAAAAATTGAAAACCAATAAGGGATGGTATTCCTCCTATTTTTTGTCAAAACGTGCTGTGACGTCCTTGCCAAACCACTCTGACAACTTTTTAACAAATCACTTAAAGAAGGAATATTTCCAGTCAAATAGAAAGCAGCTTTTATAACTGCCATCTTTAAGAAAGGTTGTAAGAGTGATAGAAAAAAAATTATAGACCCATCTCTAACCTTGACTGCATAGGAATGTTACTACAACAAACGTTCTTGAATACTCCCAATACACCCACGATAGCATTGAAAACCGAATACAAGTGGATGCCATCTACACGGATTTTTGCAAAGCATTCGACCAGTTAATGCATCCACTATTTGGTCTCCCAATTAAGAGACTCATAATTACAAAATCGAATCCATACAACAACAAAAAAACCAGTGTGATTGCATATCGAGGAGGTTTATTTTATCAATTCGGAACGTATAATGATTATATATATAATGATGAATTCCACACTATAAACTACAATCTCTCAGTCAGACATAAACTTTCTGATGTATTCATTTTATATAATGGCCTCCATGGTCGAGGGGTAAGGCTCGACTCCGAATCCGAAGGTCGCGGGTTCAAATCCCGGCGTGCGCAATAAATTTTATTTCATTAATTTGTGCTGTTTCACAATTAATTCATTTCAAAATAATATATAGTATATTTGCGCACGTTTCAGAGTGGTAGATACTCTCAGTATCGCCCTGGTGAAAGACCACCATTCAGAATTGAAACGTTGCTTGAAATGGCTTTTTGCCGTGTTTAGTGACCAGATCTGAATAGCCAGTTATTTCCCCACCATTTGATTCACCTTCAGCCACACAATATTCCCCAATTGGGGATGCCATAGTCTCACTGGATCCAGACGGTGGGAGCAGTTGGGACTCTTGTGCGGTATTCATATAAAAAATATTAAAAAAATACATATATATAAAATTATACATGCATCAATTGATACACCAAACATTTTATCACAAATCAACATTAATACGCCAACAAGAAAATCAATCAAGGGGGATAAAATAAATTTTCTATATTAAAGCCTATCACACAAATACGGGATATTTCTCTCCTTTACCGCCGACATTAAAAAATTACAAAACTATGCACTGCTCTAACAATGATATAGACATTAATGACTCGATTAAACAAATTTAAAAAAAAGTTTTAACATTAATATCAAGCTAATAATGTGATGATGCCCTTTATTAGACACTTAATATAAAGTAGCAAAACAGTGTACCATCGGGACAGGTGACAATAAGGAATTAGTCTATGTACCTACCCATGTTTTCGAAAATATAAAAATTTGTCACATTTTTTTTTTCCAATTTCTTCTAAGCCTTGTGGACCGCACGCCACCGTGGTGTTGCCAGTAAAATAATTAAAACGATTGCACCGCTCATTATTACGTATGCATAATTATTTTGTCAGACTTTATATACATACGAAGTGTGTTCAAAGGAAAGGGTGAATTTCTAATTTTTTCGAAAAGTATTTATTTATTCATCAATATCCATTTTCTCCCCTTCAAAGTAATCCCCCTCAGATATAATGCACTTATGCCAGCGCTTCTTCCAATCCTCGAAGCACTTTTGTAATGCGCTTTTCAGTATGGCCATCAGCTCGTTCTTCGATTCTGACTTTATCTCATCAATTGTGGCAAAACGCTTTCTTTTCATTGGTCTCTTCAGTTTCGAGAATAAGAAATAGTCGCAGGGAGCCAAATCTGGTGAATACGGTGGTAGAAGCGTGATTACGGTGTTGTTTTTGGCCAAATAATCACAAACAAGCATTGATGTGTGAGCTGGTGCATTATCGTGATACAAAATCCATGACTTGTTTTTCCACAATTCCGATCGTTTGAGCCGCATTGCTTCACGCAAACATTGCATAACTTCCTTCTAGTATTCCTTATTAACCGTACGACCTGTTGGCAAGGACTCATGATGCACCACGCCATTGTAATCGAAGAAAACAGTGAGCAAAACCTTCACATTTGATCGAACTTGGCGTGCTTTTTTAGGTCTTGGCTCTTCTGGCAGCTTCCATTGGGATGATTGGGCCTTGGTTTCGACATCATAATTATATATCCACGTTTCATCACCAGTTATGACCCTTTTGAGCAAATCTGAATCGTCGATGACGTCATTCAACAACTCCTGAGCGATACTAATGCGACGTTGCTTTTGCTCAAAATTTAGCAATTTCGGAACAAACTTCGCTGCCACACGTTTCATGCCCAAAACATCCGAGAAAATTGCATGGCATGAGCCGATTGATATGCCAACATCCTCTGCAACTTCCCTAACAATGTTGACGATTTTCCAAAACCATTTTCTTCACTGTTTCGATGTTTCTTCGTTTGTTGACATGGTTGCAACTCCAGGACGCTCATCGTCATTAACATCTTCTCGGCCTTCTGTAAAGCGCTTGAACCACTTATAAACACTTTTTTGAGACAAAGTACATGTAAAATTTAATACATATTCTTTGACCATTTTTTTTTAAAGTAAAAAATCGAAGAACACACAAAAACGTGACTAACCTTTCCAGTTGTAAAAACAAACCACTAATCCGAAATGGCTGATAATGCTAACATATGAAAGATATATGTGTACCAACATAACAACAAAAAAATCGATAATCAAATGTACACAGCCCGCGAAAATTCAAAATTCACCTTTTCAAATATATAAAAAAACATAATAAATAAAGATAAATAGACTTACATAGCTTTTTGTCTGCTTCTTCCGTGGCCGTTTTGTCGTGTCCCGTATTACCCGAGGTTATCAATTTTTGCCAATTGGATATCGGAATTAAATATTTTATGCAGAACATGAATTTAGATGACATATCAGAGCGCAGCAAATATAATTGGTGTTCTGTTGTTCTCCGAATACCAGTTTAGGGGTGGTCCATAAAATATGCACCGCAGATATAGGGGCGGGGATGGGACGAGAATATTTCTGTATGTGTCAAAGGGGCGAGTGGGAGGGGGGGGGTCAGTATAAAGTAAGCTGCTACTCATTTTCAAGAACCGTTTTTTTCCCTGGGGGAGAAATAATTATTTCATAATTCGATCTTTAAAATTTCAATTGACATTTACGGTTTTAAATGGTAATATTTGTATTAGGTTAGTTGTCAAAAACAACCCACTGATCCAAAATGGCTGATAATGCTAACATATGATAAACATATGTATACAAACATAACAAAAAAAATCGATAATCGAATGTACACAGCCCGCGAAAATTCAAAAATCAACTTTTCTTCTGAACACACCTCGTATATTTACGCATATATATATTAGAAAGGAACGTTTAGATAGTTTGGGCATGTACCATAGAGCGAATGAACGAAGGAGTGGAAGTAGAATATATGATGCGAATGTGTATGGAAGAAGACGCCGGGGACGCCCGAGCAAGACATGGCACAATCGCGAAAGAGGCGAAGACGTCCGACACAGAATGTATGAATATGAATGAAGCAAGAAGTGTACGCCAAGATAGAGTTGTTTGGCGGTCCATCCCCTCTGCCTACCCCTGCAGTGAAACAGTGTGATGGATAGTTAGTTAGTTAGTTACAGATGGAATTAATCAATTATCAATAATAATTGTAGATATTTTAATGTGTTTATCTAATGCATTAGATCACTATCATAATTCAAATGGTCATCAAATGAAAAGGAATATTTCGAGAGTAGACAAATATAAATTGTGAAATAACGGAAAGGGCAAACCTTCAATGCTACAATTACTTTATTACTTTAACAGCTAATTATTTTTTTGCTTTACGAATTTCTAGGAAAATCCGTGGCAAAATTAAACCAGCCATACGATATTAAAATGTTTGGATGATATAAATTCAAGTTTATTAAAAATGGCAATAAGTTAAAAGAGGAGCAATTTAGATTCACTTACGGCAGGGTAAAATGAAATAGGACAGGCAGCTCCCAAAAAAATTTCAGGTGATTGATAATCAAACGCGTTACGAGACAATTCCCATTGCCGTGGCTCTGGGGCGCACAGTGAAAAGATCCTTCGATTCAAGGAGCGATATTCTGATTCTTTTTAAGGATTCCTTATCTTTTTCCTTAAGCTTAAAGACTGCCTGATTAACTGCGGTTTTGGTTCTCTCGGATGACAGCCGTCAGCTGTTATTAACCGAATGACATTCATTAAAAATATCAATATTTGCGTAGTTTTTACAAGAGAAAAACTCAATATTAAGTAAGTTACCAATTACATTATTATTTACTTTAAACATTATTAGTTAGTAAACATTATATTGATGTTGACATTTTCGGCACTGTAGTTCACAATGTTCGGCAATTCAAGGTAGGGGCGGACTAGAGGAGAGTCTAATGATAAGGAATATTTTAATTATTTCTAATTTTCAAACTGTCAATTCATGGTGGAATTCCCTATTAAAATGATTTTTATTAAAAAACCTTTGTTACTTTTTTACTCAGACTGGCCAGACAGACAGCCAGTCTAAGGATGCCCGTGATAGGGTGAAACCGGTCCGGTCGAAAATAAATAAGTGGGAAAAGGGTACAAAGGTTTTTTAATGAAAAAAATATTTTAATAAGGAATCTTCCTTAAAAAGAACGGAAATTGCGCTCCTGGTGTTTCTTTTGTAGATAAATAAACATGATCAAACAAAAACTCTCCAAATGAGGAGTTTCAATGAAAAACACCTAAATTCCTCGGACGATTTGTGACGTCACCTTTACCGTCCGGGACGATATCGGTTAGAAATATTGATTACTGATTTCGACGTAAAAAAATAAAAACAAAAAGTGTTTTTGTTTAATCAACAACATTTAATAAATGTGGTGGTAAAGCATATTGTAAAATGTAAAATATAAAATTTAAGGAAAATAGAACGGTATTCCTAATTGGTAATAATTAGTGGTAAATAACTAATTGGTATTCCTTAATGGTATCCTAAACATTTCTAATTCATCTAATTATTTAAAAAGTATTTTTCTTTTTTTTTATGAACATGGGCTCTCTAGTCGCTCAATTGATGAGAGAACCCTTGCGATTCCCATCCACCAAAATACTTCATTCACTCATTTTTCAGTACAGGCATCACGTATCTGCAATAAACTGCCCTTTGACGTGCGGAATGCTCCCTCATAGCCCATTTTGAAGGCTAATGTGAAGAATTTATTTTCTTCTTTACACGCGCCAGCATAATAATGGTTTATTCTATCATTCCTTCCTCCGAGACATTATTTGGAAATACTTATGTATTATTACACAATTATAATTATTATTACATGTTCATTTTACTACTAAGCGTTGGTTGGTAGAAAGTGCCATTAGGCAATAAATTCGCCCATCAAAAAATAAGTATTACGTATAATAAACACGTAGGTATTATTTTCTATTTATTTATTTGATAATTTATTTATTAATTAATTAATTTATTTATTTATTTATTTACTTATTTATTAATTTATTAATTTATAATTTTTTTTATTTACTTATTTATTAATTTATTAATTTATAATTTTTTTTATTTTTTTAATTTATTAATTTATTAATTTATTAATTTATAAATTTATTAATTTATTAATTTATTAATTTATTAATTTATTAATTTATTAATTTATTAATTTATTAATTTATAAATTTATTAATTTATTAATTTATTAATTTATTAATTTATTAATTTATTAATTTATTAATTTATTAATTTATTAATTTATTAATTTATTAATTTATTAATTTATTAATTTATTAATTTATTAATTTATTAATTTATTAATTTATTAATTTATTAATTAATCAATTAATATATTTATTTATTAATTTATTAATTTATTAATTTATTAATTAATCAATTAATATATTTATTTATTGATTTATTTACTTACTTACTTACATATTTACTTACTTATTTACTTATTTACTTATTTATTTATTTATTAAATTATTTATTATTTATTAATTAGTTGAATTATTTATTTATTTCATAATGTTTGAAGTCCGTTATTTTTGTGATGGTTTTTATTGCTAGAGGGGGGATATGTTAAATATTGGAAAGAGTAAATAAATAAAATTCCTCTACAAAGAGTATTTTTCAAATCCGGTAAAATTTCGTAATCATTGGATGTCCCTTTTTACTGTTGCGCGATGTGAATACCGTCCGGGTATAGACACAATATTTTCTGCACTAGAACTTTCGTGAATAGGCAGAAATAGACCGCTGATAGCACCGATATAACTTAATTCTCTTCACATCCATATTATAAACGGGGCACGTTTCAGAAAGGGGAGTTACAACGGAGCTCTCAGCGGCCACAATACTTACATACATAATAAAACATAAGAAAATGTGATCCCTCTGAGTCTTTTAGGCCATCATTACTTCTCAAAATAAAACATAAATAGCCGCGCCGAAGAAAGGCGGCGTTTCCGGTAATGTCATAATCATTAGGTTCGATATTATTTTTGTACGTTCGAAAAAGTCACTAATAATGATCTTGTTTTGCGAAAGTTTATATATTTTTTATCCCACACAAACGGGAGGGGGGCAGCGGGAAAATATCCGAGTGAAATGCGAAGTCAATCAGCGGCACGGGGGTCGCGCGTGTCCTTTCATGCCTACAACCTTCGCTTTATTCCCGCAATGTCAAACAGAAGCCCTTATCTACTTTTGTCAAATACCAACCAATCCGCGTACACATCCATGTATTAGCAGGTACCTACATATTAAAATCCCTATCAGTATCATCCCCGCCAACGCAATTCAAGCAGTGCCGCCTGTGTGAGGCCCGGACGCTGGCGGCCAAGATGGTCCCCGATCTTGTTAAAATGTCGGATCTTCATTTATATACATACATATTAAACATTTGATCGCTGTTAATACTGCACCCAAATAAACCATTCAACGTCCAGATGTACTCGTATGTGGTATTCACCACAAACGAAAAACGGCCTGTATAAGGGCCAAACACTAACATACAGAATGTTACTTATTTACAGGCAAATCATTTTAAAGAGTGCACGTTGAATCTATTTGTGCACTCCGATAATGGTTCTAACTGATTCGAACTAGTTTGGATGTTTTCCACTTTCTCTGCCGAGCTGTTGAACACAAGAACGAATCGTAGAAGCGACCTGTTCTCATGTGACAAATGTCAACCATGCGCAAATTTGGGCGAGCGTTTGGCGTGTTTCCCGACTATGCACCGGTGCCGAAGGGATCAATGACGCTAGTTCCTAAAAGCATATTCCATTAAAATACCGGTAGAACAAGAGCAGCACTACCACCCCACGTCTGTGCCCCAAAGATTGCAGTCCGTTTGTTAAGATAGACGAATCTATCAAACGGACCGCCCATTTCTGCAGGGTCAAGGGTTTTTTCAGATATTTTGGGACTCCCGACCAAAGGTGGCTGTCAAATTCTACAGTGGGGCGCACTTGCGATTTGCACAGGGTCAGGAGTTGTGTACTATTAATAACACATTCCTTCATGAAATAAAACACATTTTGTATACTGAATTTTTTTTTGACAAGTATAGTAAAACTGTGAGAAATGCCATAAAAATGTTTTATATATTGCTATAATAGAGTAAAATTTGTATACTAATTCTATTTTTTTATTTCTATTTTCTAAATAACCTACAAATAATTTGTGCAGATTTACCGAAATTTCAAATTCTTCAAGAATTCTCAGTAATCTGCTACGATCAATTTCTTTGCATTGTCAATAAATAATACGAGTACATGTTTTCTTTAATTATGATCATTAATCATTAGATTAGAAAATTCCATAAGTAATAGAATTGTACTGTTTCGTTGCACTGTTACTTTCATGGGCATCAATATATAATTTAAACTAATTTTCAGATAGTTATTTTTCTAGAATCTTTTCAATTGCACGTAGAATACTAATAGGTGTGTAGTTTTCAATTTCACCGTGTTTACCACCTTTATAGATGGGTCTAATGATGCTACTTTGCGATCCTCTGTTATAATTTCCTACGTTAAAATCACATTTATTTTTTAAAAATAAAACAATAACTTTGTTTAAAACCACGAGAATTTTATTTTATTTTATTAGGACCGACCGGTTTAGCTTAACATAAGTATCGTCAGGGTACAGTTTAATTTTGTACCCTGGCGATGCTTATGTTAAGCGAAACCGGTCGGTCCTAATAAAATTAAATAAAATTCTCGTGGTTAAAAACAAAGTTATTGTTTTATTTTTATTAAATATGTCTAACCACAAAGTGACTGCTTTCTATCAAAACATATTTATTTATTTATTCATTTATTTATTCGTTTATTTATTTACGGACCAATTACACAAAATACATAACACGAAATACAGAAAAATAACAGCACATACAATACAAGAATGAAGCAATGCCAAAAAGAGGACAAAAATATACATTTGAGAGAACATTCAAGTCCACCATTTTTATAGATGGATCTAATGATGCTACTTTGAGATCCTATAATATATCCTATTATAATTTACTTATTTATTTGATTATTTATTGATTTATTTATTTATGTATTTATTTATTTCTTTATTTATTTCTTTATTGATTTATTTTTGTATTTATTTATTTATTTATGTATTTATTTATTTCTTTATTTATTTCTTTATTGATTTATTTTTGTATTTATTTATTTATTTATGTATTTATTTATTTATTTATGTATTTAATTATTTATTTGTTTGCTTGTTTGTTTGTTTATTTATTTATTTATTTACTAATTTATTCGTTTATTTATGTGTTCGTTTATTTATTTATGTAATAATATTTTTATTTACTTATTTATTTAATTTATTTAATTTATTTAATTTATTTAATTTATTTAATTTATTTAATTTATTTAATTTATTTAATTTATTTAATTTATTTAATTTATTTAATTTATTTAATTTATTTAATTTATTTAATTTATTTAATTTATTTATTTAATTTATTTAATTTATTTAATTTATTTAATTTATTTAATTTATTTAATTTATTTAATTTATTTAATTTATTTAATTTATTTATTTAATTTATTTAATTTATTTAATTTATTTAATTTATTTAATTTATTTAATTTATTTAATTTATTTAATTTATTTAATTTATTTAATTTATTTAATTTATTTAATTTATTTAATTTATTTAATTTATTTAATTTATTTAATTTATTTAATTTATTTAATTTATTTAATTTATTTAATTTATTTAATTTATTTAATTTATTTAATTTATTTAATTTATTTAATTTATTTAATTTATTTAATTTATTTAATTTATTTAATTTATTTAATTTATTTAATTTATTTAATTTATTTAATTTATTTAATTTATTTTTATTTAATTTATTTAATTTATTTAATTTATTTAATTTATTTAATTTATTTAATTTATTTAATTTATTTAATTTATTTAATTTATTTAATTTATTTAATTTATTTAATTTATTTAATTTATTTATTAAAGCCCCGGTGGGCATTTACATATTTTAACCTTTAGACGATTTTGTGTACAGAAAGAAAAAAAGGCTTTAAGTTAACAAAAAAGAACAAAATGCATAGCTGGTATATACGAGTAAGTGTAACATATTTATAATATGTATGTATGTATGTACGATAATTTATAAGTTCATGACACAGAGAATTTATAATGGGAAAAGTTTTTAATTTGTACATAATACTTTTTTTAAAATAAAAATAGCAATAGCCTGATCTACATGACACATAATACACAAGTGCATAATATATACGAGTGCATGACATTGTGAAGAGAAAAAAAAAGAATTCAACTTGTTTTTATATTTCGGATGACGTAAGAATCTCTGAATTTGCATAAAAAAAGGAGAAACAAGTTTTTGAATGGAGATTAAGTATTGTAGTAAAGTAAAAAGATAATATAAAAAAATATATATAATTAAACAATAGCTCTTATGCGGTGCTCTTATAATCATTGCAACATAAAAACATCATTCAGGTATCTTTTAAACATGGGTAAACTTATATTAAATATATCTATAGCAGAGGTGAATTTATTTCCAAGAGTATGTAGGCGGGAAATGGGTGCATGTATTTGGTAGTTAGTCCCAGAATTATTGTTACAGAATAACATATTTTGCCGAGTTTGTCGATGAGGTACTTTGAAGTAGATTAGTTGCAGGAGTTCACAACAATCTAATACGGAATAAATAATTTTAAATTAAAAAGTTAAGTCTGTTATTTTTCTTCTGTTTTCTGGAGTATGTATTTTGAGTGTATTTAGCAAGAATGTATAGTTTATGTGTTGTATTGGCATGTGTTCAATAGTTTCTATATGAATAAGATAGTATGGGGGACCACACCATGGAACAATGAATTTAATTAATAGTGTTAAGATCGGTCTGTGATAATATTATTTACGATCAGATAGTCTAATATTGTCTATCCCGGGCGATTGACTATTTTTCAAACAATTGACAACTTTACTATACTATATTTACAATACAGTTTTGCTGGTGTTAATGGGGTTATTTTTTTTAATAATCTTGATAAAACATAATTACGAAGGCAAGTTCGATGTCTGTCCCACTGGGAAAAATACCTGTGTAGAGGCAGACGTATGAAGTACAAAAGTTATATGATTAAATAAACAAAATATGGATATGGGAGAAGTTTTAAGATATTATATAGATGTACACATATGTTATATTTTGATAGTTTTAATTACAGTAAATGTTAAAAGTAAAATTGAATTGCACATGCCTAGAGATTCAGAATTAAGTAGGCACGTCTAAGAATGTGTATTAGTGTAGTTAGCAATAATTGGAAGACCTGTTTTAACAACCGAAACTTTTATTTCGTGTTTAAATTTAGTCAGTGTTTCTATTTGTCTATTCGTAACTGGTGGTGTATTGAGTAATTTGCGTGTTATTTATTTAAATTGTCTTTGTGTTGTATTTTGTTGTTTTGGTGAAAATTAAGCAGAATGTTTCTTGCAAAGAGCTGCTTTATGCCCATAACATTGATGATATTGAAGATCGTATTGGTTCCGGTAAAAATATGGAGTTTAGAATTATTTTTATAATTAATTTTTGGGCTTTAATGATGGGATGTCAGTGAGGGTTTTTGATTTATCGCTGCCTCTCTATCTAGAATTACCAGCTTTGTTGTCAATTATGCTACAATAATTATTAGACATCGGATTATATGCATTTTTGTATTTTATCTTGCGGGACTAAGACGCTTATGACTATTAACATTGCCAATACAATTATTAGCTAATTCACAGGTAAATTAACAGTTTATTATCAAACAAATGAATTGAGAATATTGCAGCCAAGGGCGTCGTAGCTTAAATATGAAAATGCATATAATCCGATGTCTATTAATTATAATATCGTTGGTACCATTATGAAGATTGAAAATTAAATAACAATTTAACGTGCACAATAATATAAACTGCAATTTACGGATTGGAGGCCCTTTGATAGAGACGACGTTTAAGTCATATCGATTTTCTATTGAGCTTAAATTTATAATGCATAAGCGGACATTACACGTATGCTTCGGATTCAAGATCTCGCCACACTTCGTTCCAATACGTCCGCCGAAATAAATATGGAGGTCGAACTCTTGAATACATAGTGCCAGTGATTTTCAATAAATTTAATGAAAGCTATAAATTGAAGGAAAGTGAGAGGCTTTGCGTGAAATCAATGAAGTTATGGATTTTAAACGAGCAATCTATGTATCTTTAAATTTTTATCTATGTATACTTAATGGCTAAGTTAAATTATGTGCCTATAATGTTTACGTCAAATGTAAGTACCTATTTTATTTAAGATTAATATATACTTATTAAACCAAAAAGAAAAATAAATGTTTGTATGTATTACTATTACTATTAAGACTAATTAATTTTTGTAGAACCTGCAGACAAGCTGTCATGTGACCGCTTTGCAGGACTACATATGTTGCTCCTTTCTTTATTTTACCATGCATGTATTTATGTTCTTTGGATGAATAAATAAATAAATAAAATAAAAAAACGTGCGTGTAAAGGCAGCGACCTACAGTCCGAACGACCAGATCTCTCGTCAGTCCGAAGCGTAGAGTTTTCTCAGCGATCGGCGTGCTATGCCTTTAAGCATAAACGTTTGAGCGAGCGCCGCGCATTTGCTTTTGTTTATTTGTTTATGGTTTATAAAAAGTAAAGAATAGAAACAAAAATCAGTATTAGCTGATGTTTGAACGAAACATGCAAGTAAACTGTCTTAATATGCACTGTCCACACGTTCATTAATTGATAAATGGCCATAGCGATGTCTATTTTATGATATCCATGGTCAAACTGTAGCAAAACTTTTGAACCGTACGACGTATCACGCATTAGGCCACATTTCGCTCAGATCTCTGAGAAATCCCTTTAGAAGTACACTTCCGCGCGTAGATCGGTCGATCAACGGATCGGCCCGCCCGCCGAAGTGTAATGACTTTTTACCCAAATTAACGCAACGTTTCGGCACGCAGATTAGCGGGCGCTTTGGAAGGAAGATCGAGAAACGCAAGCGCAAACAAATGTACGTGCGGAAGACGCTATAGAGATTATTGTATTTAAACTTGTATGGGCGTTATTGAAGGTAGAATAATATTATTATTAAATCATGCCACAAAGCAAATTTGCGATTACTGAAGAAATGTTATTATTATTGATATTAATAGTTGATTACGATGATTGCCCTTTGATAGACGTCGAAGCGATATCTAAAGCGGACTATCGGATTGACTGGATTATACCGGACACTCCATGAATATTTCAAATTACACATAATACTCTCTGATGTCATTGTACGGCCTAATATCACATTTTTTATTTACCTTTTTAAGTTAGTTGCGCTATATTCTTATGTTTGTAGTTAACTGTAACATGTAATTATTGTTTATGGTATATTTATACCGTTGATATTAAATAAAAAATAACACTTACGTACCTACCATTTTATTGTGACAATTCAACTTCAGCGTCGCAATATTATTTCCTACGCGACGGATTCAACGTCTGAGGACCAAATACTTCGATGTGGTTGACATATTTGGCACATCAATGTTACAGTATAAGCATGCATTAGTACGGCTTATTTCATCGAGTAGAGCTAGCTTATTTGAAACTCTTTAATTCTGGATAAAACCGTCAAATTATGTTGTTTCTTTTTATGTTAATACATTATTATTTCAAAAATAATTAAAATTATGTACAGGCCGCCATCAATACCATCATGCATGATTTTTTTACATTCGAAATCTCCTTGGTGTCCCAAGCAAATAAAAAATTATTAACACTGCTCAGTCATTTTCAGCAGTATTTTGATTCTGAACGGTGGCCTCACAGTTTTCTAAAGGTAAAATTATTAAAAATAATATAAAACTCTTTCCTTAAAATTATCAACAGCGAACTAACCTCAATTCGCGGCAACTGGTCCTCGTACTGGAGTAATCGGGGCTTTTGAAAAGTTTTCAAAGATATAATAATAATAAATTGTATTGCTTTTGGTCGCCTGCAGAAATAACTATATCAAGCCGCATATCTATTATAATAGTAATGGACCACCCTCATCTCTTATCTGTTATCGTATCCATCCGATGGCCGATGATGCAGAACGTGTCCATTGGTTATTTAATTATAGTTTGTTTAGTTTAAATCTCTCAGGAACGAGCTTCACGAAGCGGCGGCCAGCGACAGCGTCCAGCAGCGGCACTTGGACTGTTTAGCGGGAGCGGGGGTCACGTACGAGCGCCCAGTTCATATTGTTTATTATTATTATCGACGACTCGCTGACAATTATCAATATAAGAGCATGCTAACAGTTCGTCACGTAGATTACGAAACCATGAATCATCTTGGTCTGTTTGGTATTTCATCAATCTCCCCTGGATTGTCAATTGGGTAATCTTCAATCTGACAATCACTATTAGAATATGGTATTATCGGATGGGGAAGTGCTAATGATAATACTAGCTCATTAGAACACAAAAAGCCATCATGAAAATAATACTCAAAGTAATTTAAAAAATAAAACAATAACTTTGTTTACATCACTTTTATTTATACTTCTGCTGACCGGGTTTCTTCAGGGCAGTATACAACTAAACTATGAACTAAGATACACATGTGTCATAGATTGATACAAACAGGCGAGTGGAGGGCCAAGGGTGGGAGATCAGCAGATACCTGCTGACCGGGAAGGGTGTGTACTTAGTTTATTGGGAATAATAATAACAGTTTAGGCCACTCAGGCATTTATTCACTTCAATATAATGATTGCCCGGCGTTCTATGTAGGCAAAACGTCGCGTAATGTTAATATCCGTGTAAAAGAACACTTAAGATGTCTAAATAATAATGGGTTCTCCGAATTTGCTAACCATCTCTTAGAAACAGACCACACATTCAATAAAAATACAGGCACTAGTTTACTACATAAAAATGGAACCGGCATTCGACTAGATAACTTAGAGACATTAGAAATAAGGAAAGCTAAAAACACTAATAGTGGACTCATAAATAATCAAATAAATTTAAATAAAAGTCCAATCCTTAAATTATTCCCAATAAACAAAGTACACACCCTTCCCGGTCAGCAGGTACCTGCTGATCTCCTACCCTTGGCCCTCCACTCGCCTGTTTGTATCAATCTATAACACTTGTGCATCTTAGTTCATACTTTAGTTGTATACTGCCCTGAAGAAGCTACGGTAGTAGGGAAACCCGGTCGGCAAAAGTATAAATAAAAGTGATGTAAACAAAGTTATTGCTTTATTTTTTAAATTATAATGTCACATCACCAAGTTGCCGCTTCACATGAAAATATACTCAAAGTCCCTGTAAGAACTAGCACAAACGAAATCTTCAACAAACTTAACATTATGTCGATAAAACAATTATACTCTAAAACAATACTGCTTTACATTCACGAATACAAAAAAAAAACAAGAATCACACATATTAGAAACACTAGATCTCAGAGTTAAAAATACATACAACAAGGAACTACAAGCACAACATTTAGACAAAAAAAAAACTTCTTATACTATGATACTAAACTCTACAACAAAATCCCACTATCCTTTTTTTTATTTTTTTCAAAAAACGAACAACCATAATAAATTTAAAAATCAAATAACACACTTGATATGTGACATAGTGAGATCTGAAATAAAACATATATTAACACCAAATACAGACTAACACCGAAACCACTCATCTTCACTTAAAACACCTTAGAATTATGTTTATTTTTTTCAATATTTTGTAAATGAAATCCTCAGAACGGGAAATCCCAGTGAGGATATCATTATTTGTTATTTTGTTTTAAAAAAAAAAAGAAAATAATAAAACATTAATATTATTATACTAATTAGGAGTTTCTCAAAATATGAGTAAGATTTTTATAGCTAGCAGGCACAATTTCATAATTATTCTTGTTTATTCGACGTATTAACTTCTAAATTGGTTACCCACTCAGTTCAGCGTATTTTGAGGATGCGTCTATTTATAAATCCACCGTTCAAATGGTTCTATCTTCCATGTTTAATTTCCACGTCGTACAAAAGAGCAGGAAAACATCTAAATAGGAATATACTCCATTATAATTATTTACTTATTATTATTTACCTATTATTATTTACTCACTACTTCTTGTTAAAAAAAATATGGTCTCACTATGATTGTGGCTAATTGGAGCACCGATAATTTATGATAGATATTTGGGTTACAACGAAATTATTATTGTTGCAATCTATCAATGTACAGCCCAACTTAAAAATTTTATAATTGTTTATAATTTGAATAACTATGGTGATATTTTAAAAAAATATATATATATTATAATAAATCGTTTCACTAAAATTGAAAAGCCGCTCATTTCAATACAAAGGCTATCCTGGCGAGATGAGTGGCTAATGATTTTTAAATTAAAGAATAAATAAATAAATATTGCCTCACAGATTACATACTGATTTAATCCAAAAAGGGCACGTATCATCCCCTCTGTCAAAAGATTTATGAATGCAAACTATGCCCGCAATTATCTGTAGATAAAGAGGCTTAGAGAAATCTCATTAGAAACATAAAGGCACCATGTCCCGGACGAGTGCCCTTTTTGGCCATATTGTTAGTACCTGCCACTTTTCTCAACGCTTGTCAAACGTTACAATGACATAATCTTTTATCAACTTTTATTGTGTTTAATTCGTAGTACTCCATATTATAAACTAAAATACTCGCAGAACTTAATAATAACATTATCAAATTTATTTTCTTGAAATAAAAAAACTTTTTTGTATTGGTCTTACTTCTTGAAACTATTTTGTTATAATAATTATAGCAAAACAGTTTCTAGAGGCCTAAGAGCATGCACTCGTACACACGAGATGCTTTTGAGCACGCGTTTTGGAAACGCTTAGACATACGAGTACTAGACATTTACACACCATTGCGCGTACGTGTAGTGCACTGTAGTGTACAAACGCAAGCTTTTCGGATGATTCTCCTAGTAAGTAATTCGAAAGTGTGAAAACTGAGTAACTCATTCATAAGCGCATCGTGCGTGCAGTGTGCACAAGGCCTAAGGTTTGATCCTTTAAGGCGTGTATACCATTGATATGCTTGGTGTAACCTCAGATATGGGGGCTCCATCGAAGCCAGAGTAAAGTTAGTCCATCAGAAGCTGGGCGTATTGTACAGAGCCCGCAAATGCTTTAATAGTACACACCTGCTGACCCTGTACAAATCGCAAATACGCCCCACTGTACAATTTAGCGAGCCACCTCTCGTCGGGATACCCCAAAATATCTGAAAAAAAACCTTGGCTCTGTACAGAAAAGGGCGGTCCGTTTGATAGATTCGCTTATCTTAACAAACAGACTTCAATCTTTGGAGCACAGACGTCAGATGGGAATACTGTCCTTGTTCTACCGGTATTTTAATGGAAGATGCTTTGAGGAACTAGCGTCATTGAACCCTTCGGCACCGGTGTACAATCGGGAAATACGCCTAACGTGCGCCCAACATTTGCACACGGTTGACATTTTTCACATGAGAACGGGTTGCTTATACGACTCGTTCTCGTGTTCAACAGCTCGGCTGTAGAATGATCTGCTGGCTCTGTGTTTCCTCCCTCCTACAACATGGGTCTCTTCAAGACCCGAGTTCATTCCTTTCTATTCACTAAAAGACCCTCCACACAGCATCCCCAAAGATGATATAAGCCTTGAGGGAAATTATATAAAAAAAATATTTATAAATAAATTCGCGACCATTAACCGCATATTTATGTGTCATTCCTGTGAGAACTAGCAGAATACGAGTATGTAGTTAACTTACAACTGGATATTTTGATACCCACCATATATTGGATTCAGAGATTGATTTAGAGACAAATGTGTGGTAAAACCATGTATGATCATGAGAAAAATGTTGAGATTCGTAAAGAATGCAAGGCTTATGTAAGCGTAATGTGCAAGATTAAGAAAGGGACGCAGAGATGGTTTGGGCATATAGAGCGAATGAACGAAGAAAGGAGTGTAAGGAGAATATATGACGCGAATGTGAATGGAAGAAGAACCCGGGGACGTCCGAGGAAGACATGTCATAATCAAGTGAATTAAATACTTAAGTAATTAAGTTAGTTATTGTTAAGACAGAAAGGACGACGACAGAAGGGATTGCATAGGCTATGAGGGTATATATATATATATACAATCTCCTTCCCGATAGCCTGACGGAGAATTGAGTATGAACATTTTTTTTAACCTGCAATCTCAAAATAAGTTAGCAAAATAGAAATGTATAATATAAAAGAATAAGCTATTGTATGTAAGATAGGAATAATGTTTAAGGTATATAAATATTTTAATGCCATATTAGGTAATATGATATATAATATAAGTATTTAAATAATGATATTTAGACATCGTAGCAGAATGTCTCTTTCATCAGTTTCCCCATGGCACACTGTGCTGAGCTGCACGTCCGCACGTGCACATCTTTGCTGAACCAAGTGACTCCCGATGCCGTCGACTGGTTGAATAACGTCAGCATCCCACTACGACCTCCACCAACTCTCCTCCACCATACGATGATTTTGCGTTCATCGAATTGCGTAATAATATTATCATCATTTCGTATTAATAAATAATCCGTCTCCGCCTTAAACCCGCTACATTACTTAAGAATTAATTCGTCCTTCCCGGCCAGGCGTGGTCTACAACCGCTAGCAACAAAGAAAGTGACTTATAATTTATAGAATAATTTTCTGATAAAATCCAATGCCTCAGACCTAAAATAAACCATTTGCGAAGAAGCGACAGAAACATTTTATTTATTTAAATTCATGCATAATAACATCAACCTTCAATAGAAGATTAGTTTTTATTTTATTTATTTATTACAAAAAAAATTCGAAATTATAACATAATACTTGATTTTTTTCTTCTTATTATTATTCTACTCCCATAAGTTGAGCTCCAGTAGCTCGTGGTTATGGGAGGAGAATTTACAAATAAAATAGAAGTACATAATATGGACAATATATTGATGGAGCGGTAGTCCGAGATGTCATTGCTGTTAACTGATTTGAAAATAGGAGTACATAATACGGACAATATATTGATGGTGCGGTAGTCCGAGATGTCATTGCTGTTAACTGATTTGAAAATAGGAGTACATAATATGGACAAGATATTGATGGTGCGGTAGTCCGAGATGGCCTTAAACGCCGAAAATGGCCTTAAACGCCGAAACAGCTGTCACAATAATAACAACTAAAAATACTTGGAGAACTTAATAATAACATTATTAAATTTGATTTACATTAAATTAAGAAAAAAAAAAAAAGACAAGATATTGATGGAGCGGTAGTCCGAGATGTCATTGCTGTTAACTGATATGAAAATAGGAGTACATAATATGGACAAGATATTGATGGAGCGGTAGTCCGAGATGTCATTGCTGTTAACTGGTTTGAAAACAGGAGTACATAATATGGAATATTTTCCATAACTCGAGAAACGCTCCAGACATGCCGCTCGTCTTAAAATCGTCATTCATTATAATATTTATGCCGAGACTAGCTTTACCAATGATTTATGGGTTATGATTGTTTTTTTATTCTGGTATCACCTGCCCCAAACCTTAAAACACGACCAGTCGCAGGTGGGGTCGTGTTGCTAACGGCACGTTTCTTCAGATGTCCATAATATGATTATTTTTAATATTTTGCCGCGTTGGGATGCGCAGATTGCAGAACGGTGAAAAGAATGCTACGATGTTTTTATTACTAGGAACATTACTCAGTATATTGAGGTTTCACTTTACAAACTTGGACATTATTATTTAAGGAGTAATACACATCGACCAAACATTTATATATCGATGGTGATTAATTCACCTCTTCCTATTGATCCACAAATTCGTTGGCGGATTCGGGACATGACAAGTCGATTTACTTCACAGGTACCTATGTAAACAGTTCCATATGGCACAAAAAATCCGTTGATATTTTTGTTATGTCATTGAGCCCATCCGTTTCTACGTGCATCCAAATTCCGGCCTTACTAAATCAATAATGCGTCGGATATTTTCTTTAGTAAATCGATATTTCGATTTAAATCACCACGTATTTTATTTTTATTTTCCTTGCGCAAAGTAGAATTAACAGATCGATATTTGTCAAACCTCGCGGAAAAACGTTAACAAAATCCGATATTTCGGTGCTATCTATACTAGGAGGCCGGTTGGTATAAATTAAAAGCTAATTTATCCCCGTATACGACCGGTATACAAACGCACCGCGATTATGAGTAAGGTTTTTCACTATTCCGACCTTATGCGCCCGTATATAATATTTACACTGCGATTATGAGTTATAAGGATTGTATACGAGTATAGTGTAAAAATATGTAGGATTGATGTTTAACGTGCTCTGGGACTTTTCGCAAATACTTGCCGGTGGCGCCGACGGACCGACCCCGTGGGATTAAAAGGGTTAAAATGTGGGATTGTATTAAAAAAAAAATTATCAAAGGAATTTTTTTATGAATACGGATAGTAGTAATAAAGAGTTGCGTGATCAAATTCAAACCGAATTCAGTGGATGGTTTTTTTTTCAAACCATTATCGCATCTATGAATAGGGGCGTTAAGGGCTGTATTGTAGGTATCCCGTTACTTCGGTGTGTAAACCGGATTCAGTTAAAGGTTTTTTTTGTCAGACCATTATCGCAACTAAGCATAGAGATATTAAGGGATGTAATCTTTTGCAAGTGTAATGTTACTTAGGTGCGCGTCAAGGCTCACTGAGCAAGCCCTTGAAAGGGATGAAGTCATACGGGCGAATGAATGAGACCCTTTATTAGGGTAGGGCTGGAAAGACGTGGTAAGGAGAGCAAAATAATGTATTATTTTGTAACAAAATAAAAATAATAAATGGATGATTTATATTGCGCCGTTTTTGTGAAAAATCACCTCAAGGGCGCTAGTCGTTGTTAATCAAATTTGCCTGTTTTCAATGTATTATTTAACATGTACGTATATTCACTATTTTAAATGGATCGAGACATTCTTTGTGTTACAATGTAGACTTTTTTTTAATATACTACTGAAAAATATTAAAAAAAAACGTTTCTACCAAGCATCAAGCAAGATAAGGTTAAACAAAAGCAATAATGTCACATCGTTGGCCACTATTTAAATTTGGACAGACGTTCGGACGAGAAATTAGCACAATTTCTGTGAAACTACGTCCAAAACAATATCAGTTGTTTGAGTTGCGTTGCCCGGTCAGTGGCTGAGTTGGAATCGCATCTGGGTCGCACCCAGGCGTCGCGAGTTCCATTCCTCGACTGGCTAAGTTCTCCACCACGACGCAAGCAAAATCTTCCGCTTGCTGTGATGGTAGTAGGAGATTTTCAAATATTGTCAGGTTACCCGTAACCCGGTAAAGATTTTTTTTTTGTTTTAAATTATATATATGTATAAATGTGTATCCCTGAGGCGAATGTATGGTAAAACCATGTATGATGGTGTGAAAAATAATGAGATCCGTGAAGAATTCAAGGCTGATCTAAACGTAATGAGTAAGATTAAGAAAGGGACGCATATATGGTTTGTAAGAAGAATATATGACGCGAATGTGAATGGAAGAAGCCGGGGACGCCCGAGTAAGACATGGCACGATCAAGTGAAACAAATACTTGAGTCGGACCATGTCAAAAGTCGGAATAATAGAAGAGAATGTATGAGACGACGTATGAATGTGAATGAAGCAATAAGTGTTTGCCAAAATCTAGTTTTTTGGCGGTCCATCCTTTCTGCCTACCCCTGCGGGGAACGGCGTGATGGTTAGTTAGTTATTTCGTTTAAGAGTTTAGATCTGATATAAAAAAATATATATATATATATTTGCATACCATTTTTCAGTCATATGATCATCAAAAGGGTTACCAAAAAACATAGGTGCAAGTGTGTATATCTAAAACACAAAATATGAAGAAAAAAAAGTAAATAAAAAAAGTTAAATAACATAAAATAAATGTATGTAATAATATGTACTTTGAAAGTACGCCGTGTTGCGGCAAATCTTGCCCCTTTTTGTAGGGCGGTCGAAGGGCAAAGGAGGAGGGAGAAACAAAGAGGATTAAGCCCCTCAAAGCTAGCTTTACACGATACTTATTTCTATACCGATCTCCACGTGGAAACCAACCCGGGGACCAATGTGGAAAATATTTACTTAACAGGACATTATTTTAATGTGTACGATTTTATACAGATTTTCATCTGCAGTTGCCGTCAACGGCCCTACCCGTACGAATGTACGTGATACGGCTATATTATCGCCCGAAAGCAACAAGCCGTATCCCGTACGTTCAAGGATAAAAAGCTATACCCGAAACCCACAAAACATTCGTATACGTTAAGTTTGTTCCTGCGTCATCTTGTTTAGTATTTAGAGGTCAGCCGAAGCTAAAGGATGTGTTCGGGTATTTTCGTCTCTCCCATACAAGTTGGTATGTTGTAAACACGTATTGCTATTGCGAAATCTAATGAAAAAAATACATGTTTTTTACCTATTTTTTTTTAATAAAACGAGCGGTTTTAAAGGCGAAATAATATGTTGGGACAGTAATCAATGGTATAAAAAAATGGCAACACCTTTAACATAACCATAGATTATACGGAAGTACAGTTTGGAGATAAAATGTAGACAATTAAGTGGAACTAAATTTAGATAATTACGAATCGTTTTCACATTCGAGTTTGACATGTCGTTTTAAAGAAACTCGATTATATAAACTTTTTTTGAATTTATTTATAATATAGATCTGTTAATTGGTTTTTGTATTTATTACTTTTATTTAACATCTAATAAATGTGTAATCCGAATAAATTCCGGTCCGTTTAATAGATTCGCCTATCTTAACAAACGGACTGCAATCTTTGGAGCTCAGACGTCGGGTGGGAATGCTGTCCTTGTTCTACCGTATGTTAATGGAAGATGCTATGAGGAACTAGCGTCATTGATCCCTTCGGCACCGGTGCATAGTCGGGAAACACGCCAAACGAGCGCCCAAAATTCGCACGCGGTTGACATCTGTCAAATGAGAACGGGTCGCTTCTACAACTCGTTCTTGGCTGTGGAATGATCTACCGGCCGATGTGTTTCCTCAATCCTACAACATGGGTATCTTCCAGACCCAAGTTCACTCCCTCCTATCCTCTAAAAGACCCTCCACACAGCATCCCCAAAGATGATATAGGCCTTGAAAGGAATTATTTCCCTCGAGGCCTTCTGTGTGGAGTTACTGTAAAAAAAAAAAATTAAATGCATTTTTTAAATTAAAAAAAAATCTTCTATGCAAAGCGTTAAATAATAAATAGAAATTAATATAAAATTTAATCATTGAAGAAGATAATATTAACACATCCCAAATGAACCACGAAACAACAGAAATTAAAAAGATTTCAGTCGCATCTGGGACTCGAACCCAGGACCTCTACCTATCCGAGATAAACGCTTAACCAAGTTAGCTAATGAGACCACTTCAATTTACGCCATTTACACCGATATCATACTTCATGTTCAAGGCTTGTTAATATTATCCTCCATTTTTATAAATCCCATATTATTGGCTGCTATCCTTCTATCTTCTTCAATGATTAAATATTACAATGAGGTTTACAAACTTCAATAAGTTATGAAAAATAAATTGAATAATATAAAATTGTTTAAAAATATGATTTAGAATCATCTCCTTTCGGAAAGTAACACTAATTTCTAAACACCGTATTTTCTGAGCCATCTTGGCGTTGTAATTTAAAACAATTTAAACGATCGCAGCGCTCCTAATTTTTGTCTACTATTATGTAAGGGTGCATCTGTCACAAAATTTCAAACAATATACGCGAAATTCACAATATCGGACAGAAACACCGTCTAGTATCTAGTCTATCTGTAATCTTTCTAACAATATTTTAACTAATTGATAAAAATATATTGAAAATACGTATTTACATACTACTTTTCTGTCAAATGATCATCCAAAGCGTTTCCAAAAAACATAGGTACACGTATGTATATCGAACTAACTAACTAACTAACTAACCATCACGCCGTTTCCCCGCAGGGGTAGGCAGAGAGGGCGGACCGCCAAACAACTCGATCTTGGCATACCCTTCTCGCTTCATTCACATTCATACATCGTCTCATACATTCTCTTCTATTATTCCGACTTCTGACATGGCCCGACTCTGTGAAGTATTTGATTCACTTGATCGTGCCATGTCTTCCTCGGGCGTTCCCGGCTTCTTCTTCAAATCATATTTAAAAAAACAATCATTCTTTTGAATAAATAAAGGTTTAAAAATATTACATACAAATACAACTAGTTTATAATTAGACAAATTTAAAATTTTAAAAAATTAGAAAATGTGTTAATAGTCAATTAAATATAATTAATAATCAAATATTTTTTGTAAATAGCTATCTCTTGAATTTATTTTCACATTAATATGAATAATAATTTTTTTTTTTTTAATTTTCTAAAATAAATTTGTTTTTCAATGTTTTATAATAGTTTTTTATTAACATTTTTGATTAATTACTTACCTACTTTGATCAATTTTTGTTTATGTTTATAATTTGTCTGTTCTTACATTACTGTGTCCTGTGTTTTTCATTTGTCTATACTTGACAGTATTATTTTTTAGTATTCTGTATATATTTACAAAGTAATTTGTACTTCATTTATATTTTAAACGGGTGTATTCCGAAATAAACAAACAATATTTACTCATATATTTAGGTATTTAAACATTACATTATATACATATATATAATATAATTATATGCTTAATTAAGAATAGTTGCGCATGAAAGCAAATATTGCGCGCCAAACTGAATGAAAATCAGAATAAAAAATAGAACAAGTTATATTTTTCATATCTAAACCATACGGAAAGACGAACGACCTGTATGTAATCGGTACGAAAAGAAGTATCGTATAAAACGCCATTCATCCCAGTCTGCCTCGGAACTAGCAGCCGAAACAGGTAAATACGAACAATCATAATTATTTTACATGGGTACTACTAACTAATTACCTACGGATTATTTTGAATCATAATGATTTACAACTGATTTCCGCAGTAAGTCTAATAACGATTTCTGAGTTGTTTAGAAAACTTTTTGTTGACTTTTATTGACTAGAAATGTGCTGCGTAATGAAAGGTATGATCAAGTTATATATAATTTTAATGGACCACATTGAACCGCAAGCCTATTTTAAGTGAATGACTTATTTTAGAATGAGATAAAAATAGACCGATAATAATAATAGTGTCCGTCCTTAAAATGAGTGCTCGGGGAGCAGAGCCAGAGCAGAGCACTCGGGCCGGGTCTTGATCCCATTGTCCTAGGTCCTAGAGGTCAAATGGGAAACAACAACTTGTCAAGCTGATAGATACCTAGATAGACGGGCAGCAGGCACACACTCCCAAACTATACAGGAGATCAAACGGCGAATGTTATGAATTATTTAACTTCAATGTACGCGTTGTTTACGTCGGTTACCCTGTTTGCTTCCTGACTTCTTGACTATTATTACAGTACACGCCGATTACTAGCAATCCTACAACATAAAGTGTGGCCCTCACTAGAGTGAAAAACATAGTACTGAGAAAGGTCTCGATTGTCTACGAGGGTGAATGACCCCGAATTTAGGCATACCCATAATGGAACATAATATCGAAATAACACAATATACTCACAAAACAATGTTAAAGTTACAAGCTAAAATGTTACAAACCAGGATAGGTATTATTGCACACGCGTTAATTTGTTTCATCAAAATATGTAGTGAAGTTCGCCTTTAGTTAGAGGCTAGCCTAGACAAGAATGGGGATATTTACCTTTGGAGCGAACAGCTATCCTTAAACGCAGCGCACAGATATCTTAACCGACGGAACACATCTCAAAGGAACAGTTTTAAGTCACGAAAGCACGGTCTTTTCAATAAATAACCCGAGAAAACCTCACAGACACGCGAAAACAATAACGTTTGCTGCCATCTTGCACCGTACTTATTTGTTGACACTTGCCCGCGCCATCTATGGGACGAAAACTGCGGCTGGAGGCTTTCGGTTTCTGTTCATAGGTGATGTAATGGGAGATAGTACGAGAACTTTGTTTCCTGAAAATAAGGAATTCCAGACCAATTATTTTTTTTTTTACTTTATCAATAATGACATTCTAACTTGAATACCAGTCTATTTCGTTTTTTTTCTAAAGTTAGTTTTCATGGTCAAAATAATTTACAAAGTTAGAATTTTTCAAAGGCCGCCAAAACGCTCCAAATCTATGGCCGGTCGGTTTTGATAAGTTTTGAGGTTAGAATGTCAAATTTCAAAAGAATTTCTATTCATGGTAAACCATAACTAAACGTAAGCAATAAAAGTTAGTACATTTTTAGAAACTTTAACTCAAAGAATAGTAACATGATTAACCATTAACATTATCATAATATCCGTATTGCTAAATCGTATGATCTTGAATAGTATAATTTCTTTCATGAATAATAGTTATTTATATATAACAAAATTATTAATATAATTTCTTCAAACAATTGATATTCACTTTATGGAGTCATTATTAATAAATTAATTAAAAATTTACTTAGTATTCACCACTTTATTAATGTATTATTATATTCTATATATTAGTATTCATATATTCCTGACGATGAAAGCATCGCTTTAGAAATATGTAGATATCAATGTATATTTATAAAGTGTAGAATGCCAAGTATATTTTTTAATTCATTTATTAAAAATTATTGAGCTTAATGTCATCCAAATTAAGTTAAAATTTTGCCAAAACGTAAAAAACACATATTTAAAATACAGAACAAAATCGAAAAATAATAAGAACAAAATCATCTCATCAAAACATCTTGTTATATTGGTACCATTGCATTTGGAAGATCTGACGTCACGTGTGTATTCTGTTTTTGGATTAGTATGGACATTTTTATTTTTCGACACTGTTTTATTTTAAATATGTATTTTTTAGTCTTGGCGAAATTTTAACTTCAGTTGGCTGACTTTAAGCTCTATAATTGTGGAATTAAATTAGAGTATTCATGACCAAATCAATTAGCAATACGGATATTATGATAATGTGTTTGGTACTATTATTATTCTTTGAGTTAAAGTTACTAAAAAAAGTACATAATTATATTACTTATGTTTAGTTATTGTTTACCAAGGATAGAATATAAAATTATTTACGGTAAAGTTCATCCTTCTTTGGACTTTTGACATTCTAACCTCAAAACCGATCAAAACCGACCGGCCATATATTTAAAGCGTTTTGGTGGGCTCTGAAAAATTGAAGCTTTAAACATTATTTTAACTATGATAACGAACTTTTAAAAAAAAGATGTATACTAATATTTAAGTTCGACGTCATTGTGGACGGAAAAAATGGACTGGAGTTCGTTATTCCACCGTGAATTGTCAGTATCAAAAATACAAATATTAATATTTGGTTTATTTAGTTATAGGTGAACACATAGCTTAATTAATAATTTACTCACAAATGTTCACACTGGGAGTCAAAACCTCCCGGCATAAATATGAGTTGAAGGAACAAAAATTGCTCTAATTTACTTGTAACGATCGTATTATTTCAAAGGCCTACAATCTCAAAAAAACTGTTTAGAACCAATTTGCACAACTATCAGTTTGCATAAATACATTCAAACGTACGCTCTTTAAACTGATTTAAATGTACTCAAAGCTAAACGAAATTTTGTTACACGCGCTCACATGTGGTGCTAAATTAAATATTTAAAGATTTTAAATATTAAAATGAT
This sequence comes from Halesus radiatus, assembly GCA_022606495.2. Taxonomy (NCBI): domain Eukaryota; kingdom Metazoa; phylum Arthropoda; class Insecta; order Trichoptera; family Limnephilidae; genus Halesus; species Halesus radiatus. The sequence goes on from JAHDVE020007814.1 coordinate 45,299, forward strand.
TTTTTTGTTGGCGGGTAATACTAACGTATATAGTATTATTTTTTATAAGTTTTGTGGAGGACTTGAGCTTTAAACTTAGTAATTTAAACTTACTAATAGCAACTGTTCCATTTCATATTTCGTATGTACATCCGCCAAAATACAAACAATTCATTTCAGTATTTAATAGCATCAAGTTTTATTTATTTATTTATTTATTCACGCCTAGAAGGCTTTTACATGTTGATACATTTATCACATAGTTTTACAAGGGAATACAATAATGTACACATCAAATAATTAATAGGTGTAAAAGAATTAAGGAGATACAATATAACAGTATGTAGTTACAGCGTAATTATCACAATGAATAATAGTTTATCCTGTGGTTACATTATAACAGCAGGTTGTACAAAAGAGTATAATAAGTAGTTTAGTGCATAATATAATAACATAAGTATAAAAGAAGTGAGAAGGTAGATACTATGTAAGTAGCTAGTTTCAGCGCAATAGGTTTGTAATAAAGGCAGTAGAATTATAATTACTATGACGTTGTAAAATATGAACAGTTCATAATATACATGTTTATAAAACAGCAAGCCTTTATTATACCTGATTTGCAGAAACATAACGTAATGAAAATTGCAATAAAAAACGATGCACATGAAAAAAAAAACTTAATAAATTTAATAAGAACATTCAAATAAACTGATTTTTAGCTTGGAAACAGTGTTGTAACGGTAAACATCAATTGAACTGAACTCATTACCAAGTCTGTGCAATCTTTGAATAGGAGAGTTCTCGAAATAATTATTTGAAGACTCAGGATTGTTACAGAGCCGTCTGTCTCGTGTTACGGCTGGGTACATGCAGGGTAATAAGCCTAGACGATAAATCGCTTTGGAATACCTAACTTGTAATTATTAAATCGAAGAAATTAATGCTGCACTCTCTCAATTTTTTGTTGGTGAATCTGAAAAAATGGAGACCAGATTGTCGAATTATACTCCAAATTTCCTCTCACCAATCCAGTGAACAGTAATTTAAAGGATATAAGTTGATATATCCTTTGTAATACCTATAAGTAATGACCGAATTCACAGACATACTTAACTTTTAAACATGTGCATTTCAATTCTTAATAAGTCCCAGACTAGACAGGCCATAAAAAATTGCACGAACGCTAGCCGCGTACATTTCGTTCAAGCCGGAAACCATCATAAAGCTTAGAGTCATCGTTAAAGAACCCTTAGCTAGCATTTTGAAATCAGATAGAAAGTCGGCATTATTTTACAAAAGGACAGCAATAAAACCTAAAATGAAATAAGCGTGTAATAAATGAGCGGCGCGCCAGACAATACGGGTCATAAACAGATCTCTAAAGATGGCCACAGGCAACAGGGTCTCTTTGACGAGAAAACAGTCGGTTTTAGGCTTCCGCCCAGGAAGGTACCTATTCTCGCCCTTCGGAGAGGCTGCCCAGGCAGTCTGACGACAGCTAGTGTTACGCTTCCGTCCCAGAAGGAAGTATCAACTCCGCCCTTCGGAGATCTATTGCAGAGACCGCCCAGGCTCTGCACCACGAGTGAGGTTTACGCTTCCGCCGAGAATGAAGTCCGATCTCCGCCCTTCGGAGATCTACCGTAGGAACCGCACAGGTTCTGCACCGCGAGTCGACCCACCCCTTCCACCCAGGAAGATACTTACCTTCGCCCTTCGGAGATAAAACCTTCGAAGACCAACAACTGGACCCTGGACAGCCATCAGTAAAGGGAAGTGCCTCTGAACTATCATTATAATTATTCCACCCTGTCATCCTGTGAATACTCACGCAAAGACTTTCACGAAATATCGCACCTGAATATACAAACTTTTACGTAGGATAACTAGGACTTTCCCGTATTATTAAGCCAAGTGAATCTCTAACTTTAAGAATCAACTTTCTCTTATAATTATGCCGAGTGAATCTTTAACTCTGAGAATCAACTTTCCCGTATAATTAAGCCAAGTGAATCTCTAACTCTGTGAATCAACTTTCCCGTATAATTAAGCCAAGTGAATCTCTAACTTTAAGAATCAACGTTCTCTTATAATTAAGCCCAGTGAATATCTAGTTTTAACAATACAAACTTTTATGTAGATTTAAGAAAAGCGAAAAGTTTTAAGAACCGTAGAATTAAGTACTTAACTCTAATTTTAATGATATTTTATACTTAATTAAGATTAACTTTAGATTAAGACTAACCCCACGATTAGAAAAATAAATGCCTTATAGTAATTTCATAAAATGATTTTCAGTTCCTAACCTATTTGCGTTATTCCTATAATTATAATCCACTGCATTAATTAGCGTTTTATCAAAGTGCTAAAGGTGTTTTTTTCTAAAATATTTGAATCAGAACCACCTGTAAGCCCGCATCACGTTTCGTCTAACCATGATGTCTTATTTTTATTTAAAAATATTATTATTTTCTTTGAGTGTAATCAAAAAAATAATCGAAGTGTGCGAGTTCCTAAGCCTTCAACTCACGCCGAGCGGAGAGTGTAACGCAGGCATAATATTTTTTATCGCATTAGTTACTGACATCTATGATAATTATTTCTAAGCTCATTTTAATATGGAATCCGTTTACTAACTGGAGATATAGTGAATGCAATAATCGAGAGAGGGCAGTATTGTAATATTAATTATTTTTGTTTCAAAAGTGACTTCTACACGAGCGGGCGGCCAGATACTAAAAAAGCCATGGCGTCAAAAGATTCGACCACCCAGTCGTCCTTTCCTAAAGTCATGCCTAGCAACTTTTCGACGTTATGGCTTTTTCAAGATTGGTACGCCCGCTCGTGTGGTCACTTATGGATACTCATAATACCTACCTATATCTAGAAATAACTTACTATTGTAATCCTACTTCAAATCCAGAAACTATAGTAATAAATACAGTTTTTTTTAATTTAAAATTTTTAAATTACTTTTTTTTTCAAGTTTTTTAAATTTTATTTTAATATCTGTTCAAGTATTTTTATCTACACTTGCAATTTTTATTAATCTAGAGGCTTTGCATATATTATTTTTTAATTCTGTATTTTCCCATGTATTATAAGCATTTTTCTTCATAATCCCATATAAATATTTTCATCCGTCTCAGAACAGACGGGTGAGAATATATATATGGGATGTGTTTTCTGAATATATAGTAGGTATGTGTTTTGCGTATGCTTAGTGTTGAATTGCGGGATTTTAATGTTATGCTGATACCTTGCTGATATATTAAATTGTAATTTATTTAATGTTTTTTCTTTAAAATTTTGAATAATTGCATATTTTTTATAAATTTTATCTACTGTAAGTACATTGAATATTTAAAAGGTTTTAAATTTAGAAATTTCTACTGTAAGTACATTGAATATTGTAAAAAGGTTTTCAATTTAGAAATTTCTACTGTAAGTACATTGAATATTGTAAAAAGGTTTTAAATTTAGAAATTTCTACTGTAAGTACATAGAATATTGTAAAATTTGTTTTGTATGTTAGTAAAGAATCATGAAAAATGTCTCAGTCTATTAATTTTTGGAAGTGGGTATATTTAGTGATCGCGCGAGTAATTGGCGAGTTCTTTGCTGCATTCAATATAATTACAGTGATAAAATAATAAACAAATTGGAATATAATACTAAAGCATTAATATATCGCAGTTTTGTGTTATTTCACTTCAAGTGCGCTTTACTATAATTGTAAGGACTGCAATAGATAAATTAACATAGACCCAAGGGGAATTCATCCATCCCGTTTATACACGAATTAACTAGCGTTAGCTAACGCAAGATATACAGGCTTGGCCCCCAGGGGTGGCTGTCAAACGTAGTTTTCTGCAGGACTTTTGGAGCATCCCGGCAGCTGGTAGCTCCAAGTTTTCAGTTGACAGTTTTCTTCATGTAGGTACCCACCTAAAATAATTCTATTCTGAGAGCAGTTGCACAACACGTCTCGGTAATTGAATTTTGATTGGAATATTTACCAAAACAGGGGATCAATAAGATTTATGCATTTCGTTGCCAGCACTGAATAGATACACCGATAGAAGTGTGTTGTGGGCATGTGCGCATGCCTGAAGTAAGCTCAATAAATGTATCCTTACTTCTGACGAAACTGATCAAACTTTTCCACATGACATACCAAAATTCTTTCTTGGGCAGATAATTAAATTAATTGGCCTGTATGGGATATAGGATCCTAGGAGTCGAAAGGTGTACTCGTACATCGGTTTATTTAAAAATCCGTATACACCAAATCTCTAGGGATTATTTGGTCAGTGGTCGAGAATAAATACTACGTAGGTACATCACCTTTTATTATTGTGTGGTTGTTGATTTTTCAATACCGCATTGTTATTTAAGTGACCACGTACCAAAGGCATGAAAGCGATTTTTTCCAGCATTGATTGAGTAAGGCCCAGTTTAATAAACGAACCATCAAATTTCTGTTACGTAACGAACCGTTTTGTTAACGAATCGTTATCCGTCCGTTTTATTGTCTTGAATAATTGCCATTCACTCGTCAACCACTACACTGCTCGACGAGGAATCCATTTCACAGATGCAAATTATATGTTATCTTTTTAATTAAAATAGTATATGGTTTCAAATAAGCGAACATCGGGCAAGAACCGACAGCTGTCAACCGACCGGTAATCTGACGAACGTTTATAAAACGGCGAAATTTTTTTTTGTTAAAAATGCTATCAAGCGTTAGAAAGGGATGGTTATAAAACCGGCCCCACACGAAACGTAAATACAAGCTCACAGATGGCGCAAAATTAAATATTATTTAAAAAAAAACACCTTTAGCTCCCAATTTTATTTATTAATTTATTATATATATATATTATCTAAACATTTTTTATAATAATAATAATAGTTCTTTATTCCAGAAGGTAATGCAATATGTTCCATAATAATAATAATAATAATAATAATTGGATTACTTCTATAGCGCCGTTTTCGTGGGAAAATCACCTCAAGGGCGCAAAGGGCATAAGTGACAATCATACAAACAAATAAATAACAATAGGTACTTTAAATAAGAGGAAGAAAAAAAAAGAAAAAATATGTAAAGAGATTATTACTCAGTAAAATATGCAAAATAAGTTCATTCACTGAGGAAGAAAATAAAATTAACATGTTTATGGTGGATATTTGAGGCTCTCCCGTCTCCAAAGGGCCATCAACGCAAGTCTCCCCAAATACCAAATTAACAAATTGCAATCACTTTTTAATGCTGCAGCAAGACTTATCACCGGCGTATCTAAATATTCTCATATTTCAGAGCATGTCAAAAATCTCCACTGGCTGGTTAACGTTTCACAAAATACAAAAAGGTTACCAGACGAAATTTAGTTATTGACATCAATGATTTATGCAACCTGCAAATGGATGGAAAGATTATTGTATTTGCCGATGACACTGTGTTGCTATTTAATGCAACATCTTGGGAAGAAGTATTTACTACGGCTGAAAATGTATTTATTTATTTAATATCAACGGTGTAAATATACCATAAACAATAATTACATGTCACAGTAACACAACTACAAGCATAAGAATATAACACAAATAAATTAAACAGGTAACTATTAAATCTGGCATTAGGTCGTACAATGACATCAGAGAGTACATAAAGAATAAAAGTTCATAAATTATATAAAAGTAAAATATATGCGTACATATTTAACATATAGTAAACTTAAGTTCTATTAATATTGATTGAAAAGATATGATAGTATAGCCGTATTGTACTTACCTTCCGTGCAGTTACGGAGATCCACCACATCTGCGTATCTATTACTAACTACATGTAATCTATTTTCTAATTTCGAAACTGTAAAATTCATGGTGGAATTCCATATTAAAGTGATTTTTTTTTTATTAAAAAACCTTTGTAACTTTTCTTCACTTATTTATTTTCGACCGTACCGGTTTCACCCTATCACGGGCATCCTCAGACTGGTACAATGAATACTAAATCTATGGTATATATAGCATGGATCTCGGGAGTGAGTTCCCTGCGTTTTTAATATTGTTTTTATTGTTTTAAAATTACTTTATTGCTGACGGTACTGTTTATACAAATAAAAGCTGACGAATGACTTTATATAAAATTAAAAAAAACTTTATACATTCAGTAAATAAACACAATGTAATCCGTCTTCCAGAGGGTAATAAACCATCTCGAGATTAGTTTTTAAAAACACAATAAACAATAAACCGGTGATTTTTCACAAAAACGGCGGTATACAAATCATCCAATTATTATTATTATTACCGTTTGCAATAAAATAAATTTCAAACAATAAAAACAATATTAGAAAAGCAGGGAACTCACTCCCGACATCCATTCTATGTATACCATAGATTTAGTATTAATTGTACCAGTCTGAGGATGCCCGTGATAGTGTGAAACCGGTCCGGTCAAAAATAAATAAGTGGAAAAAAGTTACAAAGGTGTTTTAATAAAAAAAAAATCATTTTAACATGTAATCTAGGTACAAGCGAGTGTTTGTAATGCTCAGTCCTGGTGTTGTTACATTTAAACAGGATTTTCGAACGAGTAGCTTTCGTATGTATATGAAATTGAGTGAGGTTAATTTTATCAGGGCTGTCTATACTACCATTTACAATTTGAACATAAATATCAAGCTTGAAATAATTCTTCGATCTGAGAAATTTATTAAAATTAGTTCTTACATCAAGTAATTATAGTTAATGCATTCAATGGGAATACCGAGTTTATAATTAGTGTGTTTTAGTAATTTTAAATATTGGCTTGATTCACACATGTTACTCTTAATACGGAAAAAAAACATTTTTCTAACTTTTAGAATAACAAGCAATCCATTGCCACCACAACAACCTCATATTGCATAGTTGTAACTCCCCAATTGGCATAGGTATGTTGTGACACTGAAAGGATTGGGGATGGGAAGGAGATGGGAAAGAGGAAGGCGGGGAAGTACTTGGATATTGATCTGTCACCCAACACGGCTAAAACCATTTCAATTCTTTAAAAAATTTTGTTTCTGGCAACGGGGCGATAAAAAACCTGGCCGATACTGACAGAATATTTCACTCTGTGTCTGGTGTGAGTGCAATTTTGCCGACTGTGATACCCAACCAGAAGGAGGGAAAATACTTCTAAATTCTCCCTCTTTTTATTATTTTTTTTTTTGTAAATAAATAATTTTAAAAAAAAAACGTTGCAGGAGGCCCTGAGGAAAATAATTTCCCTTAGGGCCTATGTCATCTTTGAGGATGCTGTTTGGAGTATCATTTGGAGGGGTGGAAGGTAACACAGAGGCCTGCAAATCGTTCCGCAGCCGGAATGTTGAACTGAATAATGAGTCGAAAAAACAACCCGCTCTTATGTGAAAAATGACAACCGTATTCAAATGTTGAGCGCTTGTTTGGCATATTTCTCGTTTATGCACCGGTGCTGAAGGGATCAGTGAGGCTAGTTCCTTAGAGCGTCTTCCATTGAAATACTGGTAGAATAAGGATAAGTTTATTGTGTATAATTCGTAGAACTTAGTATGTCAAATTTAACTATGTTATTATTAAGTTCTACTTGTATTTTCGTTTTATTTTTTGACAGCTGTTTAAAGCCATTTTCAAACTGATAAATTGACAAAATTTTAAGTACTAGTACGCTGATTATCAGTAGCGTGCAGTTCATAAAAACTGAAAAGGTCTGCCTTGTTTAGGAACATAGCTCGAAAACCCTTCGTAATAATGTAATACATGAGGTTAGAAAACAGAAATACAATTGAATTGGAATGTGTATCGGTAAACAACTGTTTATCTGTTTTGTCAATCTAGTCACAATAATACGTAGAAGATTATAATAAGACGGGCTTTCTAAAGGCTACCAAAATATTCAAAGTAATTATGTAAAATTGAAAAGCCTGCACTCTCCCCTCAGTCATATAGCAATGCATGCCTCAACTAAACAAATAAAATTTACCTGATTTTCACCCTGTGGTCTGGAAATTTCCACAAATTGTGTCGTTGCACAACACTGACACAGAATATTGTCGATTATTAAGTAAATTTAGCTAATTACGTGGGTTTTGGAGCTATTTACGGAAGTCGTAAGTGTTATTTTTTTTTCACTTAACCTAACAGAAATTGTCAGCTATTAATTATTGTTATTGGGATCAAGGATGAACATTTACTGACAATTACGAAATGTCTATTTGTTTCTGATGAATACACTAATAAATATTTGTCGATCTAGGACAACCGAGGGGATATAGGAAGAAAATGCAGGACAGTGGAGAAAACACAAACATACCCGAAACATGTTAATGTTGTGAAACATATTTTTGTCTGCCTCATAAAAGCATAAAGACGGCCTCCGTGGCTGAATGGTTACGAATCAGGAGGGCGCTGGTTCACATCTGTTTAAAAAAATATTATGGTTGTTTTGTTCTTAGGGTAGCCACAGCTCTTCAGTCTTTATGGACTGCATGCCACTGTCATTGAAATAACATCAGCTTAATTTTACTCGTAGGTGATACGAAGATTCCCTGAATTATACTTTTTCCGCTCGCGGATAATTTGTTTGTTATTATCCTTAAGGCTTCTCCGAATTTAAGACGGTAGCCAAACCACCAGGTCGGGCGTAACCTTCTTCCGAAATATGGGTATTTCCATTTAAATAAACCAAAATCTTAGACATTGTCATTACATCGGTAACAATTTTTATAACTTGAGCATATACAGGACAAACTTTAACCAGTTATTCCTGAGCTTATTTAAAGTAAAAAATGTAGATAGCATATTTTAAAACATAGGTATTTATAATCATTGAAGAAAATAATATTCACATAACCTAAATGAAAGATGAAACCGGACAAAAGGACAGAAACTAAAAATATTTCAGTCGCATCTGGGACTCGAACCCAGGTCCTCTGCCTATCCGGGGCAACGCTCAACCGACTAAGCTAATGAGACAAGTTCAATTTGTGTCATCTTCATCGATGTCATATCTCAAATTCAAGATTTGTGAATATTATCTTCCATTTTTAATCTCATATTATTGGCAGCTATTTTTATGATGTTTACAAAGTTCTACCCGAACTCAATTGCAAACTTAAACAGTGTCTGGGATTTACATCCGACTTTTTATTTATATGAGACATCTATTGACTTTTTATAAAAGTCTAACCGGACAAAAGGACAGAAACTAAAAATATTTCAGTCGCTCTGTCCTTTGGTCCGGTTTCATCTTTCATTTAGGTTATGTGAATATTATTTTCTTCAATGATTAAATATTACGATGAGGTTTTTAAATCTCAATAAAAATAATTAATAATTAAAAATAGGTATTTATAGTTACCGTCAGAGTGGGGGGTTGGAAGATTACTCGTCTAGTGACTAGTGACGACATGCGAATACGGCTCCATGACAATACGGCACAGTGATAAATTGGCTTACTTCTGAAAAGTGATACGAAGTCTTTAACATTTAAATAACATTACATTACTGTGTTCTATATTTATCATTTGACATTATTTTTTTTAGTATTCTATATATTCCTGATAAAAAAAAAATCATCGCTTTCGAAACATGTATATTAATATAGTGGTAAATACTAAATAATTTTTAATTCATTTTGTTTAAAAAAAGCTTATAAACCTTATCTAACCTAACCTAGTTAACAAAGTTTTCTTTCATGTGTTTTATCGCTTTTCGAAAGTGTGACGATTTATTATTGCGCCGAGTTGTCTGGTTACCGTGAAAGAAAATATAATTATTTATTTATTAAAATAAATAAAATTTAGAAAACCAAACTATTTTTTACCGGACACAAAAATTTCATTTACCTTTTTTACTCCAAATACGCTCAGGTATCACTGGTTAATGTTTGTCTGGTACGGGCCGAAACACTCTGATTATAAATACTCATTTAAGTCTCTCAACATATTCCAATATGGAATTTGAACTCTTTTTTTAAATATTTTTTTACCTTCCAAATTGAATACACGTATTTTCTTACCAATAATAATAAAAAAATTAGCAAATACTTAACATTTTTATACATCGGCACGGTGCAATAATAAAACGTATTATCTCCTGATATTTGAAAAGGTTTTGTTAAAATAAAAGCGCTCAAATTTAGGGAAAAACATAGGCTAACAAATATGCGGTTGACAGCTGGAAGATATGTTTTTGGAGGGAGATTCAAAAATTCAAACGATAAGTTTAAATAGTCTCCATACACATTGTCCTTCTGATGGGTATCGTTCAGTACAGATGACGTCACGCGCAACCTCCGTCTGCTACCTCTCGGATTCTGCCCGTTTTGGCGGCGTTTAAAAAATTCGATCTTTGAGAATTAATTTAACCACGAAAACGAACTTTAAAAGAAATACGTGATTTAAGTTTGAATTTTATTTTGTTTTAAAATTAAACTCAAATTTCCCATCGTGAATGCCATAGTCTCAATGTCTCATGTCAGTCTGGAGCAGTTGAACTCTTAACTTGAACTCTACGCTCGCGGTACTTAGGAACTCTGAACAAATTATCCCAAAAATAATGATCTACATGAGAACCATAAAACTGATATTGCAGGAAAATTTAGGCAAATTTATTATAAAATCCGTTTAAAGTAAGAATTTCGGATATTCACTTTCATCAGAATTAAGGAATAACTAATTTATAAATCGTTATTTAAAAGTGAACAAATAATCAATTCATCAAAACGCCTTGTTATGTTGCCACCGTTGTATTTGGAACATCTGACGTCACATGTGTATTCTGTTTTTGGATTAGTGTGCAGATTTGTATTTTTTAAGTTTTGGCGAAATTTAAACTAATTTGGGTGACAATGCTCTATAATTGTTGTTTAATATAAAAAAAACTCTTATTACTAAGAGAAATTAGAGTATTCACGAGCAAAACAATTGTTAATATGGATGTTTTGGTAATATTAATGCTCAATACTATTATTATTCTTCAAGTTAAAGTTTATAAAAGGGTACATAATGTTATAACTTATCTTTAGTTATGGTTTACTATTAATAGAATATAAAATTGTATACGTTAAAGTTTATCCATATTTTGACATTTGACATTCTAACCTCAAAACCGACTGGCCATAGATTTGGAGCGTTTTGACCACTTTTGAAAATTGAAACTTTGAAAATTATTTTAACTATGAAAACTAACCTTAGATTTATGATTGAACGACATTATTGATAAATAAAATTGGACTGGAGTTCGTTATTATCTAAATTATGTGTTTCATGGAAAATGATTAAAAATGTTCTATGCCCCGCGTCTGAGACATCAAACTGTCAGCTGACGAGTTGGATGTTTCCGACTTCTGTTCGGATTGTGATGATAATGGACAAATCTCTCATTCCAGGTCAGACCCAGTGGCAACTACCCCAGCGCCCTGGTAAGAACGGCTGGGGCCGAGACAGGCACGCAGATGAACTTAAGGAAAACAGGACTTATCTCGAGGACTATATAATACAACAAATGGAATATGTAAAAATTATGAAATGAAATATTATTTGTAAATGAAATATTACATGTATTTTCCGTGTTTGTGTTCTTGAGTTTAATGCTACGACCACACGATCGCCCAACGTCCCAACCCGAACTCGGTTCGGAGTTGGGACGTTGGCCGAACGAATGATATAAAGTCATTGGAGGTATGAAAAAAACTATCCCGATAACCTAACCTAATCAAAAAAATATTATTCATCAAAATATTTTATTTAAAACAAAATACTCATTTGGTTAGGTCAGATTAGGTTTTCACTTTTGAAATTAGGTTTGTTTTTACTTTTAATGACTTTATATCACTTCAAATAGTGTGTACTGATTTATCAGAAAACCGTGATATACTCGTACATGTAAGTAAAGAAGGGCTAACAATAATAAAGTTATTGTTTAGAAAATAAAGCCCGGCGAGGATAGCATCCACAATGGAACGCTGATTCCGACCCCGATGTTGTAGATATATGACAGCGAGGCATGGATTTGAAAGAGGCAGGACGACCGAAGATTTTAATTTTATTTTTTTTAATATCAATGCCGCACAAGAGTCCCAACTGCTCCCAACCATCTGGACCCAGTGAGACTATGGAATCCCCAATTGTGGTATGTTGTGAGGCTGAAGGTAGCGAGAAGGGGAAGGAGCTGGTGAAGTGGAAGGGGAAGTACGTGGTTATTCAGATCTGGTCACCAAACACGGCTAAAGCTATTTCAAACCATGTTTAAATTTTAAATGGTGGTATTTCACCAGGTCGATACTAAGAGTATCTTCCACTCTGCGACCTGCGTTAATATACTCGTAGATGTAATATATTATTTTTATTTTTATTTTCGAAGGAAGCAAACACTTTGAGGTGTGACATTATATATTAAATGAAAAACACAATTTGTAAAACACCACTTTTATTGAATTAATAACGATAGGCGATCGTTATTAATTCAAATAAAAGTGGTGTTTTACAAATTGTGTTTTTCATTTAATATATTATTTTTACTTCATTTTCGCACCATTAGGAAAACGCTACAGATATTTTAATATATTTTTTTGTTTCCCACGAAGAATCTGGGTTGGTTTGAAGAAATTGCTACCTGGCAATAATTTGATATTCACAGAAGAGTTTTCTCCTCCCTATCTAGAGTGAATAAAATATGGCGGTTTTTTTCCATTTGCTGGCATTACTGGCTTGATGCTCTATTCTTCATTGGATTTTAGCTACTTTTTCAGGCGATAGCTATTTTTATATTTTGAGTAAAATCTTCTAAAAGTTTTTAATATCTTTTTTTCAGTGTTAAACTAACTAAATAATGATCACGCCTTTTCGCTACAGGGGTAGGCAGAGAGGATGGACCGCCAATCAACTCGATCATGGCATACACTTCTCGCTTCATTCACTTTCATACATCGTCTCATCTTCTGTTATTCCGACTTCTGACTTGGCCCGACTCAAGTATTTGATTTACTTGATCGTGTCATGTCTTTCTTGGACGTCCCCGGCTTCTTCTTCCATTCACACTCGCGTCATATATTCTCCTTACACTCCTTTCTTCGTTCATTCGCTCTACATGCCCAAACCATCTAAGCGTCCCTTTCTTATTCTGATTTAATAATATATTGTGTTTTCTGAACACAGTATTTGATTTGTCATTTTAAGTGCAACACACTCTTAAAGACCTAACAAATGAAGTTGCAATAATTTTGAGAGCCTAAAAACAAAAACAAAAAAACATTGATTATAAAGAAGAACATTTTTTTCATACTTTAAATTACTTTATATCACTTTTAAAAAGTGTGCCGATTCATACGAATGTTGAATTATCTGGCCACCCTGTAATTTAAACAATAATTGAAGAAAAAGTTGTTTCTGTTGCAGGATCGAATAGCATATCAATAAATAAATTTAATTTCTTATTAGCAGTCACTCACATTTTACTGAGAAATGCATTTATTTTTCTATCCAACTGAATATAAAAATAGCACGAAATTAATAAAAAAATGTCGTTCTTAGTTATAATACAGCCTGCAATCACGTTCGTGAGGGCGGAAGTTGTTTTTTTCTGATATCGTTAAATTATGGACAGACAACGAATATATCTTAATATTGAATACGAATTCTCAACCAATATGATGAAGAAACTGCACATTGAGAACTATTTGTTTCGAGGCATTTGTCGCACTGTGAAACAAAACTCGCGACAAACGGTCAGAATTTATTTTTTGCTTATTTTTTTCCAATAGTATTAACAAATTAGTAAGACGGTATATTATATAGTAACATCTCTAAATAAAATTTAAAAAAAAAGTATTTAGGCGCAATAATATTACACAATTGAAAAAAAACCCACACAAAGTTTCGATTATTTGATAGAATATTCATTTCTCTCTAAAATTCCGTGACAGTGCTGATTACGAGCATTTCAGAAAAAAAGTCATTTCAGTGCGTTTGCTTTACTGCAGGAAAAGACAAAACTGGTTTCACACATGACCATTTCGCAAAGAGTGATCATTTAATGACAAATTTATAACAGGGGATGATAGCTGAAGACATTTTCAGGAGCACGAGGGAATATTATGTCAAAGAAATTTTTGTTTCTCATGAAAGTAACACTTACAACAATATAAAATAATGTTTAATATCATGTACAAGAATATTTATTATTGAAAAATTCCCTCAAGCATCACAATACTGGAACACCTACATAACCCGTCTTATATTCCAGAGAAATATTCATTAAAGACGCAGTAGACGAAAACGTGACTGAGAAAAACCTATGTATCCGGTACGATTGTAGTATCGAAGAGTTGGCTTCAGCCTGCAGGGTAAAGATTAAGAAAATAATTAAAAAATACTTTTGTATTCACCACTTTTTATTTCTAATTTTTATTTCATTTATTAATAATGACGCCACAAAGTGAATACCAATCTTTTGAAGAAATTATAAAGATTAAGAAATTTAATTACATTCATAATTTTCCCAGCATTTTCCGACCGGATTTTCCTTCGTGTGTGGCACTGCGCAGTGTACTTCCCCTCCCCACCCTTCTCTGCCAGTCTCTCTTCTCAACGGGCCCCGTCAGTCTCACTACTCTAGTCTACTCACTAGTCCCCTTCAGGCCCGCGAGTCGCGCCAGCAGCCCGTACTGCCGCCGTCAGTTCGAGCCACTAGCACTAGCCGAGCCAGTCGTCCGCCGTCCCTAGTCCGCGCGCCGCGTCCGTCGGCCTCGTCCTCCGACTCTGTGCAACTATGTGAACTGTTCCCTCTTTTACTATTTATTCGCTAAATGGCGGTGGGTCGCTGCTACTATTGTGTATTGTAACCATTGTGTTGTTTAGTAATATTGTTGTGTTTTATTGTTGAGCCGCACCGTCCGCTCTTTCTTTATAAAAGTTTCATAAAGTTATAATGACTGTTTCGTACGCCGGCGAAGTGCCAAATGGGAGTAGTTTCGGATGTTTTTGGAGAATTCTGTGCAAGTAAGTTAACCCATTTCTAATCAACAAAAAAATAATGAACCCATCGAACCCATAGAATACTGTGATTTGAAAACAAATCAATGCCTACACGTCATGCATATGTTATGGCCAATATGTAATGAAAATATTTTTCTCATTCCTAAATCAAATGTATTATTACAAATAACCATTTTTATTGCGATTTTTTAAATCAGGTGGGAGATATTTCCTGAAAACACCAAGTAATAAGGAAAATATTTTAAGTAAGCTTTTAAACCCTTTGTTATTGAGTTTTTTTTTACAAAACGCTGAAATTGAATGTATAATAATTATTATACCAGCAACTTTTCTCTTTCATTATACTTGTCAAATTATGCATGCATATTGATACAGAACAGTAATTCCGACGAAGCAGGCGACGTCTGAATATTGTCACAAAAGAATTGCATTACTTTTGGCGCTCCAACAGCTGTTGGGACATTCTTCCCGCGGCTCGTGGAGGTTTCCCTCTTTTTATATTGCGATCGTTGAGCTTCCCGAGGTAGATGACTTCGCCGATATCTGTATCGAGTATCGGGTGATTCAATAGACGTAACATCTCCACCTCCAGTCTCATCTCTTGCGGCGAACGTGCAGTGATTCGAGGCATTAAACCTTCAAACTTAACGAAAAAATCTCACGACTTTAAAAAAGGAGCTCTTGTTTTAATTGCCGTTGTTAATAATATGAACCGTTTGATTTTTCTAGAATATCGATAACCTATTTTTTAGCGAAATAAAAAAAATCACTGATTATAAATTTTTTAAACGTCCAATTCTAAGATTGATTAAAAGGTGCATTTTATTTATTTTTTAATACCAAGTTATGTAAATTAATAAGGATTACTTTTTTTAAATCACTGTTTTATATAAATTTATAAATAATTTCTTAAAAAGATTAGTATTCACTTGGTGGCGTCATTATTAAAAAAATAATTTTAAATTACTTTGTATTCACCACTTTATAATATATACATATCAACACGTTTCGCAAGCGATGCTTTCCTCATCAGGAATATATAAATTTTCTAAAAATAATGACCATAATAATCTAAAATTATAGTAAACTAATAACCCAATAGAACAAATTGCAAACATAAACAAAACATTAAAATAAGTGATGAAAGTATCTAAGTAATTATTGCCATCTATTGAGGGATTTAGCCGTTACAAGCCTTTTCTCGGAAGGTTTTTTCAATTTGGATGTTTCAGGCTAATAATTATTGTTTATAAAAATAATGTATTTTCACTCATAAATAATAAATATTTAATTGGTTTATCGATTAAACCAGGGAGCAGAGCACAATTCATAAAGAAATTGAAACACGAACCCAATATCGCCTTTTTCGACTTGTCTCCGTAGAAATGGGCTATCGATATGTAAGATTAAATGTTGAACTACTCTAAATTACAGCATTTTTTTAATTGGTCCAACATAATAAGTTTGCAAAACAACATTAGATAAAATATTGTAAATATGCCCGTCGCTGTTATTATTATTACTTCGCGTTGAGTAGTTATATTTGTGAGTATATATATTTATACATATACTACTATGTACGTTTCAGTAAGTACTGTACTTTCCCAGAAATTACATGAAGCCGGTAATGATGACTAATTCACGCAAAAAACCTCATTAAATTTGAGGAAAACATAGGTTTATTCGGAGGAAACCCTCGCTGAATTTCACTGCTTGATTTTTATTCTATTTTTATTGTGCTTGTGACATTAATCCAAACGGTGTGGATTTTTTGCCAATGACTAAGTGATCTAAAATCTGTTCTTATGATTTGATATAACGTACGGAAACTTTTGGAATATTTTGTGACGTGAACAGGGTAATCTGCATAAAGGCCTTCGCTGAATCATTTGACGAATCAAATGGGAAATTGACACAAGTTGTCGTTAGTAGTTTAAGAGGAACGGCTGCGCGGCCTGTTTCAAACAAAACTGTATTTTGAATTTGAGGCTAAAATACTCAACCAAAACCTAATGTTTTTTTTTTCATAAAACATTATAGTAAATATCTAGTATAGATTAGTAAGTAATTTATTTCATTTTGTTTTACATTATGAAATAGAGGAATTGATTTTTATAGATTTTAGAGGCACCTTTAACAATTATTTGGGGGTTAACGATGATTTTAAAAAAATGTTTTACCCCATCTGCTTTGAAAATATAATCTAATGTAAAATAATTATTTTTGTAAATGTAATAAAATAAGCATTCTGGTGGACTTTAAATTAAATTAAAATCGACCAATTTACGTTGGAACACAAATTTGCCGTACACAATTTAAAATATCGACTCGAATTTTTTTTTTAAATGCCTTTTTTTAATATTTTTATTTAGATAATCATATGTATTTAGCAAATATGATATTTAAAAAAAAGTAGATTTTCATTTTTTTTCATGTCATATGCTTCATAATTTAAAACAAAAATAAACAAAATACTTCTTATCAAAAAATAAATAAACATATCATTCAGTTTGGATGGGTATTTTGGCCTCAAATCCAAAATTAAGTTATTTATGAAACAGGCAGCGTAGCCTTTCCTCGCGAATTATTTGCAGTGTTAATGTGGTCTGTTGCTGGTTTGTTTGTATTTTGGTTTGTTTGTTTGTTGGTTGGCCTGTGTTGGCCGCTATTACCCCGGGTCGCCCGAATGGCACACGAGCGCCGATCTAGCACTTTCTAAATAGAAAAGTAACAATGTGATATAATCGCCATTAAATCGATTTTTAATTAGGTTTAAGAAGTTTCACACTCGGGCGCCGGATATGAATAAGGATTAATTCGATACTGAACGATTCTTTGCTAGTTTTAATATAAACAGATTATGGTACTATAATATTTCACAGTTAGTATAAAGTAGCATGAATGCACCACTAAATTGGATTTAATACAAACTTGGAAAATAAAATATTCATGCTTATATTATCCATTTCTAGTATTATTTATAATTAAATTAGTGAAATTGTGACGGCGGTGACTGCACTTACGTCATGATATCCATGTGGATTTTTAATATTTATAATTTCTTCAAACGATTGGTATTCAATTTCTGGCATTATTATTAATAAATCAATTAAATAATACTATTCTATATACTCCTGATGAGTAAAGTATCTCTTTCGAAACATGTTGATATATATTAATAAAGTGGTGAATACAACGTAATTATTAATTCATTTATAATAATATTTACATTAAAATATATGTTTTTATTCGTTTTCTTTCGGCGAGGCGGATTTATTTATTTCCGCCAATGAAACTCAATGTCTCGCTTTAATTCCATAAACTCATTTTTAAAATAATAAAATGAACCATATAATTAAAGATTTGTCAATGTGCACATTCGTCGTAAGCGAAATTGCAAAGAAAAATGCATAGTTATTTTTAGAGATAGTCGAAATTATAAAAATATAATAATGCTGCTACATGATAGATACAATACTCCATTATAAGTATTTAAAAAATAAATCTAATGGCCTTCATAGGACGAGTTAACGCATGCATACAAATAATACATCCAACGCGAACAGTAATGCTTATTTGAAATACATTCTCCCATATCTATTATTACGAAACTGCAGAATTTCGATTCAACTTTACGCTATAAGGACTGACCATAAATCACTGTTCATTTCCTTTACTATCTGCGGCAGTGCATAGTGAAAGTTAGCGTTTTTTTTTATAAATCTAGTTCCTGAAATTAGATTTAAAGTTTTGTGAAAGTTTCTGCGTTAGAATTTAAAGGCTGTTTCTACAAACAAACTCAAATGAATACTGCAGTTTTCACATTATTCCACGCTAGTAGGCTGTGGACAGTAGACTGTTGCACGTTTGCTGTTTTTAACGCGTGGCAAACAAAAAGCCCCTGACAGAACAATGACTAAATGAAAATTGAAGACTGTTTGAATAAAATTCGTTCAAGTTCGGTCATTGTGTGCCGATTTAAGTGAAATCACCAAAGCAATCATTGTTTTTATGATGGTCTGTGCACGGCTAATGAGATTATTGTTGTTTTCCTTATATCCCGTAAATAATAGTTAATATACTTTTTGCTGCTCGCTTTATGCGGGTAAACTTCTTATTTTATTCATTTTCAGTGAAAAATAAATTACAGGAGATTCCATAGCTGTGGCTGTGATATTCGCCTTCTATCGGCATTTTATCACGTATCTCTTTCTACTTCTGCACTAAGAGCAGAAATGTTTTATACTTGCCTTTTGTTTCGTATAAAATGTTAAAAGTACTGCAGTTTAACCCATTTGAAAGTGACATACGTTTGAACAATATTCTCATATACATAACGACGTAGGTATTCGTTACTCGGCTGTCCACGGATTTCTCAACATGCAAAGATATCTTCTTCTGGCGTTGCCTCGTCGCTAAGGTTCGTGGCCCCAATCCAATTGCACTCATAGACAATGCTCCTCCACTTATGTGAAGATATATCCAGAGTTCAAATTTTTTGTTTATTTACTCTCTGTTTTTACTGTTTTGTCCACTCTTATACTCCACACTACTTCTTCTGATACTTTGTTCCTTCAGCAACACTAATTTATGATTTATGGTTTATGTAATTTATCGAAGGAAGCCATCACTTTGTGGCTTGACATAATAATTTAAATAAAAAATGTTTTTGTTTTTAACCACTTTATTTTTATACATATTGAATGCATAAATATGTATCAAAATAAAGTGGCTTAAAACAAAAACATTTTTTATTTAAATTTATGTAATTTACCCCGAGTGCCCGATGCTCTTCGTATAACCGTTCTATTTGACGAATCACACATCAAATAAACAACAGTTCATCGCCAGCACTGAATCGTTATTTTACAGACCTTTCGAATCCTAGGTCCCAGACCGGCTAACGAAATTGATTTTCTCTTGAAGAAAGAGATATTTGAAAATGTTTGATTTATTTCACTAGAAGTCAGGAAAAATTCAACTTGGAAACACATGGACGCCCATAACACACTTTAATATTTCTCTCTAGTGGTATCATCGAATCGGTAGACGAAAAAAAAAATTCCCCGACTCAAAATCAAATTCTAAAACTATTTCAAATCTCCCATTCGTTCACCATCTCCATTTTCACAAAATCATACTGAAATATAATATTTTATCCATGTGTAATCGTATGTACGTGTCGTATATCTACCTGGGAGCAAACAAGCATTATTCAAATCAAGTTATGAGTATTACGTAACATATGTTACATGTTTTACTGGTTACAGACAAAGTAACATAATCTTAAAGAAGTTACCCGATCAGTGTAGTGCGCAGCTAACTGTTTAAAAGATAGTAAAAAATGAAAACGGGAATATTAGGTTTCCAAAACCCATTCGTTGAAATAATCTTCCACAGTGGACAAACCGCCGGTAGGGAAATTATTTTTAAATCGCGATCAGTCATTTTTTAGAGCGTATAAATTCCTGCTAAAAGTGGTTTAAATCGTAAAACGGCCTCCACACCTAAGCTCATCGCCTCCATACCCCGATTAAGAGGAAACTCCGAGCGGAGATCAGTCAAAAAAGTTGTGAGCGGTGTTGTAACTTAGTCCCTTGATTCTCGTGAAACAACCTGTTTGTGGCTGAAGTTCTGAAGAACAAACGATGCTATTTATGTACGAGAGGTGGTCAGTTCGATTCCGGCCTGTGGCAATGTCTAACAGCAACACTCGAGCTGCTGTAATAGAATTTATATATCTCCTGCCTTTAGTCTACCATCTAACAACCAACCTGCTCAATTTCTATACACTGTGCCTCTGTGTATACCTAGCCAGTACCAGGAACTTACGTACTCACATATTCATGTTCTATGAGGTTATTGGAAGAGATAAGGCACCCACGCTACGTGCAATGGGTATATAATGGCGTTGAAAGTTTTATACAAGAGGAAGAAGAGAATTTGGAAGAGCGATTTATTTATTTGTAAGAAACAAACAGTTTTTAAACAAAGGAAGTTTAACAAAAGGTAAGCCAACAAAGTGTCTTGTGCTAATAGTGAGATATTATGTACAGATGTTTTATTAGAAAAAAAAAACTAAATTAGAAGGAAGGGGGGAGAGCAAGAGAAAGACAGGATCGGGGCAGGAGATGCTCTCGATACATTTAATACTCGGTCATAAATTTGTGGTCGTACGTATTCAATTCGATATTTTAAAAGGGTATTACGAAGAATGTCGATATTGTGAAATTGTGCGTTATATTGCGTACAAATACTAGGAATTGGAGAATTTATCCCAAGATTGGTCCTGCATGCGGAAAAATAAAAAAAAATCGGTTTTTCGGGTTGGTCTTGATGGTATGTGAGTGTTTATTAAGTTATTGAGCTCTGGCAAGTCCAGGCCATTATTCATAATTTAAAATAACAAGATTTGATCAAATAATAAACGTCGCGTTTTTTTATATAAATACTGCACGAGTCCCAACTGTTCCCAACCGTCTGGAGTCAGTGAGACTATGGCATCCTCAATTGGGAATGTTGTGAGGCTGAAAGTATTGGGGAGGGGAAGGAGAATGGGAGGAGGAAGGTGGGGAAGAGTACCTGGCTATTCAGATCTGGTCACCAAACATGGCTAAAAGCCATTTCAAACAACGTTTAATTTCTGAATGCTGGTCTGTCACCGGGGCGATACTGAGAGTATATTCCACTCTGTTTCAAGCGTCATGAGATACAGGGTATGGGATCACATAAGGTCAACTAAGAGATGAATAACTCGCGGTTACTATGTTGCACACGCGCAACTACACCGATGCTAGTCAAAAATCTGACAGAGATAATGGTCTTTGAAGTTTTACATCTGAATAATAATAATACATGGATGATTTGTTTGCGCCGTTTTTGTGAAAAATCACCTCAAGGGCGCTGAATGTATATGGATACGTAAACGTTAATAAATATTATTATACGTACGCTACAATTTTGATTTGAGAACGGATAATGCATAGTTCTTTGTTTAAAACCACACTATTTAATTAAAAAAAAATAATAACTCGTATTGAATTAATTAAAATTTATTTTATATTCACCACCTTATAAACATACACATATCTACATATTTCGAAAGCGATGCTTTCTTCATCAGGAATATATATATAATATAGCATACAGTACGGCTTCAGTGTTTTTCCTTTGTTAACAGTTTTACATATTGGATTTCATTCAAACTACTCTCTAAACCTTCCCGGCAATAATAAGAACAAACTGTCGTATTTTCAGCGAAACCGGTTCAATAATTTTATAGAAAATCGAGGACACATAGACAAACATTATTTTTAATGTACAGAGATTTATTGGCATAAATTCCTGTTCACGAGTAATAGTTTACCAGAAATCAAACAAACAAATATCATAGTTTGAATTCTGACCTTTTTGTGGGGCGTTCTTTCAAAGTAACTCTATCGAGTGTACTAGATATTTAACTATTTCGGTGTAAGTAGGTAGTGTACTGTGCGATGTCTCCTCGCTGTGTATTGGGGGTAGATTATTAAAACTGTGTTGAAATATGCCATGGTCGAGAGTAATAAGTGGATTAGAGTGGATCGAGAGTAATAATGGTCGTGTCAAGGGTCTTAATAATCTATGAACGTGTGAGACGAGGTACACGAGTACAAAGAACAACCTTTACGTGACAGATACAAATATGTAATTGCAGCTGTGGGTATTTAACTCTCCTCTCACTTTTCATAAACAGTAGAAAATCGCAGTTCCTAATATGTAAACAATGGGTTATAAAAATTTCAGTTTTCTAACACTTTTTACTTGAATTTTATTAATTTGTTAATCAACAATACAAGAATGCCGAAAGATGATACATATATTAATGTAATTTTTGAGCTCCTTGGCGTTTGCGTCTTTGTGCCAGAGTTGTCAATAACACCTTAGTGAGCAGCTAAATCTGATTTTAATGTTTAGTTATTTCAGAAGTTAAAGATCTTATTATTAAGTTCTGCGAGTATTTTTGTTTTTATTATTGTGACAGCTGTTTCTGCGTTCAAAGCTATTTTCATTGAGCGCAGAAACAGCTGTCAGAATAATGAAAACTAAAATATTTGCAGAAATTAATAATAACATTATTAATTTTATTTTCCATAAATCAAATGGAGTTCTACGAATTTAAACATAATAACAATAAATGATCTGAAATGATGTTTGATGTCTAAATACCTAATCTAATCTGTCTGTGTAATCTCAATTACGCTGCATAGCTCGCGATAGAAATGATTTCGCGTGTTTTAAATTATTGCATTGACTTGTGTACTCCAGAGAGAAAAAAATAATGGTAATTTTATTACGCCAGCTGTGTCGACGTTATTCGCTGCTTCATAAAACTCTACTTTGGTTGAGTTATTTAATGTCCATCAAATCTGACGATAGTTTGAAACACCCCGGCCTTGACCTCTGCTTTATAAAGATACGGGGATTGGCATCTAGAAGTCTAGAAGATCTAATTATTGGACAAATTACTAATGCATTCTTCAACTTATTAAGTAAGTAGGTACGAGTAACTATCATATCATCGACATCAAGTATTTGTTTTACGACCAGTGCTGACACAAACGTGATTTAATACACACTCTGATTTAGGCCTGAGTCATACCTATTATTTTGAGATATTACCTAATTTTGATATATTAGTTTGCCGATATTAAGTTATTTTCACAGTTCCTGGATATTAGCGTGACATACAAGTAGACTCCAAATCCTTAAGCGAACTGTGAGCGAAAGTTGCGCCATCTCTATTGGCGCGACGAATACTTCCAAATGGATTTTAAATACAATGGTATTTATTCACGTTTCAGTCCATCCCCGACTTCTTTTAATATTTAAATTTCTTCTATTAAATTTACGAGCTGAAAACCTGCTTTTCAAACAAAAATTGCACACTACATGTGAAATTTTTGACGAAATTGGGGCTCCATAAAACATCCAATTGTTTTTTTTGTTAATTATTTATTATCATAGATTAATTACCAAAAATGGGTTTATTTATTTTCTTAAATTTTCCAAAAGATTCCCATTATAACTTTTACACTCTAAATTCGAAGTACGTATCAGTCAAAAATAATATCAACATAATTTAGACAGTCTCAGATCTCAGAGCGAGGCGTGCACAATAGGCGTTTCAACTTAGAAGGATACAGCGATACCGACAATCGATTTTAAATACGGATAGGTAACAAAGATATTTTAATATCAGATACGGGTGAATACTTGAAATTCACTGAATCGAATATATTGAAAACGGCTAATTATCGTACTAATTATCGATAACAGATATATACCAAATCAGTATTCAATAGATACGAATACCAAAATATCGCTTCCACACACGGCACGCCCGGAACGATTAGAACGCTAATATCTGTAGAGCCAGTATCGATACAACCGATATGTGGCGGTATTATAATACGTCTACATGTTAGGAATATATTAGGTCCAGGCCTACTCTTATTACATGATCCCCGTCTTGCTCATTCAAATCACGTAAAAGTATTAAACGCAGTTTGATCGGTTGCTCGCTATCACACGTGTACGCAGGTATGTAGGTTCCCGCTAAGATATATTAGTATGTGCCGCCGGCCGCATAGAAGTTTAACATTTTCCTAACAAGGAATCCCAACTATGAACATGACAAGCTAATATTTGTTCGTTAATACCCTATTGATTGCATATTGATTATCGATGATCACTGAAGAGATAAACCGATATAAATGCGTCGTGGGCGTGTCTGTGTGATAGAAATTCTTTTTTGAACAGAAATTTAATTTAATGGTCTATCTGGGGCTTAGAAGTCAAAAGATCTTGTTGAAATTAGCAAAATCCAAGGAAATAATCCGATTGTTTAATACGAAATCCAAATTATTACAACCCAATGTCATGAAATGGACGCGTCCAACAAGCTAACAAGCATGAAATACTTAATAGTACATGGATATTTCACTTTTGTAGACATTTAAAAAAAATATCGCTTTGGCTGAAACTAATTATATTATATATGTACCTATACTAATAGGATAATGCACCTTAATTAGATTGTGTGAAAAGTGGAGCACTTTTTAAATACACAATGGGGCACCCTCTTAACGTATTCTAATATATCAGAAAATAGTGGTTTTTAGTTTTTATTCACACATTCTCATTATCATTCAGTCATTGAAATTTTAAATTATTAAAAAATTTCGAAATCCAGATTTCTGGATTTTGCGGTTCACGAAATCCGAAATTTGCAATCCTTAATTCAGTGAGTGATACCATTCTGGGTATTATTGAATAAATCATAAGAAAGTACTTTTATAAAATCAAAATTATATTTTTTTTGTGCCTAATATACAATTAACATGTCATTTAAGCCTACTAAACGGTACTATACAAATTACTGTATTACAATTATACTGTTTCACGACATTAAACCGCAAGAGTTAAATGGTACGAGATAATTCATTCCGTTGGCTAAACACTCCTGACGTACTTTTTGTGGTTGAGGTCTTAATGGACGTATAAAAAGCTAATCAATATTCTAAAATACTTACTAAACATCTCTTCTTTACGTGCTGTCCATTTTAAAGGGAGAATATTTGGCTGGATTGCTAATAACTGTTTAAAATGTTAATAGTTGCTAAGCAGAGTCGTGTCGTCCATACAGGCACGCAAGCACTGCCTACCCTACATTATTCTCATAAAAAATATAAATAATATTAAAATGCATAAAATTATTGCAATAAATTAATATTCACTAAATAAGTAACAACCACGGAACGCAGCGCTGTGGGCGCCATACTGACCGAGCCACAATAACGTGTCAAAAGCAGGAACTAGTTTTTCAAAAGGACTCTCAAATCATATTTAAATGTTGAATATATTGTATATATAGTTGAGTAACGAGTCCTACTCTAGGGCGGCAGTGATATGGGGAGAGGTTCTGCATAAGGTTACAGGTTAGGAAAGGTTAGGTTAAACTCACCATGAGGCCAGACGAGGGGCGCCTGACTCAGGCTTACCTGGGTAGCTCAGTCGGCGGGACATGTAATATCTTCTCTGCATAGGTCGGGAGTCGGCGTTTCAGCCTCATGTGAAAAGGTACTCAACTACCAAATGAAAAGATATGCATCTTCTAGCCAGGGTTTATTTACGGGAGGGCAATCACAGTTTGTACATATGGGGAATCATACACTAACAATTGGCAATGCACACCCTATCTATTGATCTACAATTTTCTCTCTCTAGTACAACTAAAATCGGGCATGTTACTCTAAAACACAGTTAATTACAGCACACCAAAAATATGTTTTAAATACAGCTTACATTGGGGCATCGGTCTGAAGTTGAGACAACTCCAGGCAGGAACGGTGTCGACATATTAGTTCACAAACCCGGTCCACTATTTAGAGACCGCACAGGTAAACGGTTAACAGTAGTTAGGGCTTTTAAATTACGGTAACAAGACGCCATTGCAAATGCCGGCGCAGGAGCGCGTGTGGATCACACCACCTCTCTGTACTGATGCCGGTATCTACCTGGGCCAAAATAGCCGTCGCTCGAGCGGCAAGGCCGCGCCGGATTTTGCCGACTTTTTAACAAACGGCTAGATGTCTATGCACGAGAGACTAGAAGTATTTAGTATTGAATTCCGTTACATAACAATATTTAAACGCATATGCGTGATACGCGTCAAGGGACGACTCTTTTGTATTGGTGTCCAAAAGGCAGTGCTTTTCGGCAAGGCTATCAAATGTGGCAATCAGTGCCATCTGTTGGTACATCTATTGATTAGAACAACTTTTCTAACGAAATATCAATCATATCCTGTTGGTTTACTTTCAAAATATTTTTAAAAAATTTATATTAAACCACTTAATGTATATTATTGTACCATATCTTACATAATTGATTACAAACTCTGTGCACGCCACTGTTGCTAAGTAGCAAGTGGCAACCACCTGTGATCGCTTGGAAAATTCGGTCAGGTGAACATTCCGGAAACTGTTTTTAACAGCCAACTTTAAGTACGGAGTATTGACATGTTAGTAAACACCTTTATAGTTCCCTAAAGTTTCATATACCACAGGATTATTCCGATATAATGTTTTTTTTTATGAGAATGTAGCACAAAAGTGTTCATCCAGCTTCCAGTGGGACTATGGCTTCCACAATAAGGGACTAAAATATGAACGCACTAAAAAAAAAAAGTATGAATCAATAAACGCTGATTCGTAGAATTAATAAATCGTTACTTAAAAATGATTAAAACCATAAGAGATCACTCCCTCCCCGACCCGTGTGGGAATGGCCCTACTGTTAACCGTAATTAATAAACATGAGAAAGGGACACTTAGATGGTTTGGGTGTGTAGAGCGAATGAACGAAGAAAGGTGTGTAAGGAAAATGTATGAAGCAGAAGTGAATAGTAGAAGAACTCGGTTAAGCCCAAGGAAGACATAACACGATCAATTGAATCAAAAACTTTATTCGGGTAATGTCAAGAGTCGGAATATCAGAAGAGTATGTATGGACGTTGCATGAATGTGAATGAAGCAAGGATTGTGTGCGGAGACAGAGTTATCTGGGGGTTTATCCTCTCTGCCTGCCCCTGCACTTAAATGGCGTGATGGTTAGTTAGTTATAAAAATAGTAATATTTCATCTAGGTACCTGCGTGTACTGTGGTATTCTGCATTAGGTAGTTTACGCCACACCGCAGCCGTGGCATTGAATGTATGAACAGAAAGTGTCCATCCTGCTGCTGGCAACGAGGAATTGCTTCAGCTGTGCGGAAAACATTAGATCGACAATGGCTCCGTTTAGGAATTGACCTCTGGCTAATTGCCATCAGACGGCCTCCGTGGTTGAGGGGAAAGGTTCTCGACTATGAATCCAGAGTCTGAATACATTTTCGAAATAAATTATATTTTATAAATTTGTAGTATACTTGCAGTACGTTCCAGAGGGAAAGATTCTCTCAGTATCGACCTGGTAAAGACCACCATCTAGAAACGAAACGTTGCTTGAAATTGCTTAAAGCGTGTTTGGTGACCAGATCTGAATATCCAGGTACTTCCCCACCTTCTTCTTTCCCGTCTCTTTCCCCTCCTCATACGCTTAAACCGCACAACATACCCAAATGTTGAATGCCATAGTCATGCTGGCTCCGGTTAGCTGGAAAAAAAACAAAATTCAGGGAAAATTCAGAATAAGAATTATAATATTATTCTGCATATTACGAATTATAATACATGTTATGTATATACTCGTATATATATTATTGTTGAAATTGAATGCATTTTAATTTAATTTACAAAACTACACTTCTCTTTCAAGCAATGCTTGTGTAGAGAAGCGCAGTGTACATATTGCGTTTACATAATAATGTTTTCTAAACTTGTTATAAGAAAATGACGTTTGAAAATGGTTTACAAGATTTGGTGGTTTATATATACTATTAAAAAATAGAGAGTACATAGGGACGAGTTTTGTTTCAGAAGTTACGATAAACATAACACAATGTCTGTAGGTACAATGGGGCACAGGATATTAATCGTATAGCATAACGGTAAATCTTATAGGGGTATATTTGTGAGAATGTGTGAGTGTGTTCTTTTTAGTTTGCTTTATTTTCGGGGACTTTTAAGCTTATTTTGAAGTGTTTTTTAATTGCATTTGAGAGTTCGTTAGTATCTTTTATTGTTCTTATGTCTTCGGGTAGTTTATTGTATGTTTTATGTATGTATTTTTTTTAAAATTATTTTTTTTACCCCCATTATAGGATTTTACATGGACATTTAGAAATAATGTTGAAAAGTTACATATGTATTATAATATATAACAAAAAAAGAAACAACATAATTTGACGCTTTTTAACCCAGAGTTAAAGAGTTTCAAATAACCTAACTCTACTCGATGAAAAAACCGTACTCATGCATGCTCATACTGTAACATTGATGTGCCGAATATGTCAACACGCTGAAGTTGAATTTTCACAAAAATATGGAAGGTACTCTCTTGTTCTACAATTTTATCGTGACAATTGATATTGATATATGAATTGCGTGCTAACTTATTATAAATTGTATCACCACCATAAATTTTAAAAAAAATCAATAAATATACCATAACCATATTGAAAATTTATTTCTTTACTGTAATAATTATGTAATGTATTCTGTTTAAGTGACAAAAAAAGTACTCATAGAAAAAGTTTGCTGATTAGAGAAATATCAATTAACGATCGATCATTAAAGAATTCAGTGATGATTTCCGGGGAGAGAAAAGAAATTGACCTTTACCTTTAGAAACATTTTTAATTGTTAATTATTTAAATAGGTTTAACGTTTGAGGTTATCTGTCTTAGATGTGTTCGGCGGTGTGTAGTGTACTATGATACTTACCAATACTCACCAGAACGCTTACGTTAATGATTGTCGCGGAGATATTAAATGAAAGAAAGGTTCACTATTTGTTTGATTTATTTCTCACGCGTACAAAAATCAGAAGGAATATTTAAAAGACTAGAAGTGATGCATTATGCAAATCTACAAGTTACTAGCCAGTTTGACAACACGACCGGATCAGCAGGGAGCAGAAAAGTGAATGATTCTCCTGTTCTGTGGATAACAGAAAGTCGGCCGGTTGACATT
The DNA here is from genome assembly GCA_022606495.2 of Halesus radiatus. Classification (NCBI taxonomy): domain Eukaryota; kingdom Metazoa; phylum Arthropoda; class Insecta; order Trichoptera; family Limnephilidae; genus Halesus; species Halesus radiatus. The sequence goes on from JAHDVE020007814.1 coordinate 74,981, forward strand.
TGAATGAAGGGTTACCATAAGAAAAAAATAAACTTTGTGGCTAATAAATTGCTTGCATATTACATACCTTCCGCCCAGTTTCTTAAACGACTTAAAATTACATAATCTTAAAGTATGGATGTAATACTAATACATATTCTTACAATTATCTTTGATGTAGATCAATAAGTATATACTCCAAATTGCTTATTGTTGATTAATATAAATCAAAGATAATTGTGTTACATTTGCATATTGTAAATAAACTAAAAATAATTACATTCGACATTTTTTCTTTAAGACTTATTTTAAATATATAACATCACTTTACAAGTCATCTTAAATTGTATTAATAGTATAAATAATAAATACTTAAGCTACCTTCTAAATAAACATTTTGCTTTGAGCAAATAAAGAAAGGAGTCAAGTGACTTACGATTAAATACAAGTCGTTATTTCAGACAACTTAAGCTTGATTAAAATCTACATATATATATATGGTAAGTATAATACAGGATTTTTTAACAAAGTGATTTCCCTATCACTGGAATAAAAAGAAAATTATTATTAAACTTAAGCTTAAAATCTAAATGTTTTTAATTTATGCTTATCACAAAAATATAAAGTTGTGTTCATGAAATTTGAGTGTTTTATTTCTAACTTATCGTTATTGTGGTTGTATAGTATTATCATTTTTCATGAACGAACAAGAGTATATTTTGTACGATTACTTACCTATGCTTCGGTAAGATGATGAATATATCAGTACATAATAATTTTAGTAATAACCTTTTAACATGTGTTATGTTGATTATATGGTCAGCATAACACATGTTATCATGTTCTTTAGGTAACAGATATTTTTATGCTATTATATTTATATATGATACATTTTCTATATTTAGTGTAAGATTTTGTGTAATGTTTAAATTACTATAGCTAGTTGAATGGTTTGTTTACTTTACCCTTTCATTTTCTTACAATTAGTTACATGGTGAACATGTTTTTAAAGATGAAAAACTTTTCAGTATTACAACGGTTCATCTCGTCGATGACCGTGATGCATTTCTTTCTACATAGTGTTTCTGCGCTATGTTTTGAGAAAAAAAATTGTATACAACAGTACTAGAGTTCAAAATTTATACAAAAATTGTAGACTTTAGTATCAGTAATTTTAAAAAAATATACATGGTTAGCTATGTCTTGAATATGATATTTAGGCATTATTTTTTTAAATTTCTTGTAACCTCTTTGAGATTAATATGGTTTTTTGTAGAAAGAAAATAATTAATTTAATTTGCCAATTTAATTGCATTACGACAGGTATCTGTCGGGAAAATGTACTCTGCGACCAGATCTTGTTCTCTTGATTTCTGGGAGTGGTTCCTGGACAGATGCGTAAGCTGGCACGTTGTCTTCTACAGGTATGAAAGCAGGTTTCAGTCGGTCTATGGAGACACGTTTAGGTTTTCCTTTTATGCTGATGACGAATGTCTTCTCATCGCGTTCTTCTACCTTGTAGGGGCCTTCATAAGGGTTTTGAAGGGGTTTTCTTCCACCGTCTGTTCTGAGAAAGACGTGGGTAGTTTGAGCTAAGTCTTTATGCACAAAGCACTTTCTTGATCCATGAGCGCTGGCAGGTGTTGGCTTTATATTTTCAAATTTCCTCTGCAAGCGACCGACGTATGTATCAGGATCTTCTCTAGGCGTTTCGGTGAAGAAATCGCTAGGCAGTCTCAATGTTCTACCGTACGTGAGTTCAGCAGGGGAACATTTTAGGTCTTCACGAACTGTGGATCTCAATCCGAGCAGAATTAGTGGGAGATTTTCCAACCAGTTCGGCTCGCCGCTTGCCATAAGAGAGGCTTTCAGAGTACGATGCCATCTCTCTATTAAGCCATTGGCCTGTGGGTGATAAGCGGTGGTTCTTGTATGTTTGATCCCAAATTTATCTGTTAGCTTCTTAAATAAGAAGCTCTCGAACTGACGTCCCTGGTCTGTAGTAATCGTCTCCGGGGTACCGTGACGAGTTATCCAGTGGTTCATCAGTGCGGTTGCTACTGTTTCAGCAGACATGTCCTTTAGTGGTACAGCTTCAGGCCAGCGGGTGAATCTGTCGATCATCGTCAACAGGTATTGGTAACCGTTGCATGCTGTAAGAGGGCCAACTAAATCAATATGAAGATTGCGGAAGCGGTCTTCTGGTAAAACGTATGTCGATAGTGGAGCTGCCGTATGTTGTGTGACTTTCGCTTTCTGGCAAGGGATACATTGTTTTACGAAGTTTTTTATATCTTTCGCCATGTTGGGCCAAACAAACCTCAACTTTATTGTCTTCGTTGTCCCTTGAATGCCTGGGTGACAGACATTGTGAACACTTTTAATTACCTCTGTTCGCATGGAAGCTGGAACAAAAGGTCTGACATGGCCAGTTGATATGTCACACCATAGTGATCTGTCAGTGCCGGGTATCACCATTTGACGCAGGGAGAGGCCGGTGTCATCTTTTGCCTTAATACATTCGTCGTTTTGACACTGCGCTTCTGCCATCTTCCCATAGTCAATTGTAGTAGGACAGTTTATCTCTTCAATGCGAGATAGGGTGTCAGCTACTATATTTTGCAGTCCAGAGATGTGCCTAATATCAGTTGAAAACTGTGCAATGTAATCCAACTGTCTTTCTTGACGTGGAGAGCTAGAGGCTCGTTTCTTGCTAAAGGCAAAGGTGATTGGCTTGTGATCCGTGTACAATATAAAATTACGTCCTTCGACGTTGTTGCGAAAGTACTTCACGGCTTCATATACACCTGTTAGTTCGCGGTCGAATGTACTGTAATTCCGCTGAGCTGGTGTGAATTTTTTAGAAAAAAATCCAAGTGGTTCCCATGTGTCGCCGTTGGACTGTTGTAAAGACGCTCCAATTGCTATGTCACTAGCGTCTACCATTATAGCGATCTTCGCGTCGGACTTCGGGTGAGCTAGCAGCGCGGCATTAGCTAGGTGATTTTTACAGTCATTGAAAGCCTTCGTTAATTCAACGTTCCATGTAAGTGTTCTCTTATCGTTTTTCTTGTATCCAGCGATGCAATCGAACAACTTAGCTTGAGTTTCGATAGCTTTAGGTAGGAACTTTCGGTAGTAGTTTAACATACCTAAAAAGCGACGTAGACCTTTCGCAGTTTTAGGTAGCGGAAATTCTGTTATAGCTTTAACTTTTTCTTTGATGGGAGTCATGCCCGTTTGATTAATAGTATGCCCCAGAAAGTTCACAGTAGTTTCACCAAATTTACATTTTTGCATGTTAATAACTAGTCCGTTGTCAGCTAGACGTTTTAACAATGTGTTTAAATGCCTCTGGTGTTCTTCTTCATTTGCTGAAGCGATCAATATGTCATCCAGGTACACAAAGCAAAAATCTAGATCTCTGGTGATAGCGTGCATAAAACGCTGGAAACTTTGTGCTGCGTTGGATAAACCAAATTGCATAGACGTAAATTCATATAATCCAAACGGTGTGATGATGGCCGTTTTTGGGATATCATCTGGTTCTACGGGTATCTGGTGGTACGCCCGCGCCAAGTCTATAGTTGAAAAAATCTTTGCCTTAGATAGTTTGTGGGCAAAGTCGTGGAGCTGGGGAATTGGATATTTGTCCGGTATTGTTTTCGCGTTTAGGCGTCTATAGTCCCCACAAGGGCGCCATTCTCCATTGGGTTTCTTCACCATGTGCAATGGACTGGCCCAGTTGCTCTTGGAAGGTCTGCATATACCTTGTTCGATTAAAAATTTAAATTCACGTTTGGCTGCTTCTAGTAGGGCTGGTGCCAACCTGCGTGCACGTTCAGTCACAGGAGGGCCTCTGGTTTCGATAAAATGAGTCACCGTATGTTTCTTGGTTTCGTTAGTATTCATGGTCGGGCGCGTCAGACTTGGATACTTGTTAAGAATATCCCGGTACTTCGAAGTATTTGAAATCGTTGAGATTCCCGTGGATATTCCTTTGTACGTCGTGCCGTTGATGTATAATCCGGTGGACTGGTCTGATATTACAGCCTTTTTTAGATTAACTGTAAGGTTGAAGTTGTGCAGGAAATCGGCTCCGAGTATAGCTCTTGATACGTCTGCAACTATAAATCTCCACTTCATGGTTCTGCGTAGGCCAAGGTTCAAATCTAGAATTTTTGTGCCGTAAGTTTTGATTTTAGTACCGTTTGCGCTGTATAAAGTAGTTGGGCAGTTATCAGAAGTGACAAACTTCCTGTTCTGGATGGAATGTCTAGGAATGACGGATACATCAGCGCCGGTGTCTACAAGAAATTTTTGACGTGTTTCACAGTCAAATATAAAGAGACGACAAGTGTTTGTAGGAATCTCACATGTCTCTACTGTGGAATTCCGCTTGTCGTTTCCCTGTGTATTTTTGGGAAAGGAACATGGCTTGTAGCATCTGTATGCTTTTTTTCCAAATTTATTATGCCAAAGGCAATATCCATTGGGATTTCTGTTCGGAGATCTCCCCTGTGATCCTGATCTTGAACGTCTTGGAGGATTTTGTCTTGCTGGGGATTGATAATGATGATTTTGAAAATTCTGCCTACCCCGTCTGTGGAAATCAGGTTGTGGATTGACCTGCGATGCCTTCAGTTGCTTCAATTCCAAGGTGAGCTGGAGTACTTGTTTTTGAAGGTCCAGCAGTACCGAGTTGTCTTCCTGTCTTGAGGATCCTGGCCTTTCGTTTCTTTCGACTGCAGCACATTCGTTCGAATTATAGACGTCGACTATTTTATCTGCCGCAGAAGCAAGTTGATTGAGGTCGTTGTCTGGCAGCGCGGATAGGATCGCTTGGATATGTTGCGGAAGTCGCTGCAGCCATAATGTTTTTACGATTGCACTCTTTGCTAAAGACGGTCCAGCCAACTCCATCATATGTCGGAGTAGACCTGTTGGTTTCCTGTCTTCTAACTGGATGCCAGTGAGGAGTCGAGTAAGGCGTTTTTCTTCCGAGTCCTGTAGTCGTTCGATGAGTGCCGTTTTGATACGTACGTATTTTTCTTGTACGGGAGGATTTGTTACGATGTCACTAACGCACTGTAGGGTATCTTGGTCGAGTGCAGCAATTATGATGTTGTATTTAGTAAAATCTTCCTTTATCCGTGAATTAACGAACTGAGCCTCCGCCTGAGCGAACCAAAGAGTGATGTTGGACCGCCAACAGGGTGGTAAACGTACAGAAACCTGCTGAACGTCTGACGTCGGTGCATTGTGTTCTTCCATCTTCAATTTGCCGATGTCTTCTTTTGGAATTACGATGAGATTTGTTGTACTTGATTCTTCGTTGGGTTTTTCTTCACGAGTGGTCATTACATAATTCCGTCAGAGTTTTATGCATTAAATATGGCAAAAAGTATGGCAAATATGGCAAGATAATGTGTAAATTTGTCAAGGTTAGGATGTATGTTAGAATGATTGCATTTTAAAATCCGTAATCCATAACAATTTAAAAATTTAAAATCTCAAAAGGTTGTAAGAAATGTAAAACGGTTAAAATCTTTTCATAGAAAATAATGAAAAGTTTGAAAGAAACTAATGTTCAAACAAATGGATTCTAAAATTATTTGAAATTTTGAAAGTTGGAACAAAATAATTGTAACATTATTTGCGTTGCATTGTATGCTTTTATGGAACACATTTGAATTGTAACACTTTTGAAACAAAATAAATTGTAACATTATTTGCGTTGCATTGTATGCTTTTACGGAACACCTTTGAATTGTAACACTTTTGAAACAAAATAAATTGTAACATTATTTTGTAAATAATACTCTAAAAAAAAATAATGAAACCTTGATTTTCACTATGAAGTTATTAATTAAAAAATTTTACTTTTTTAACATTTACGTGTTAGAAGGCAATCATCTCGTCTCAGCTGTGGGATCGGGTCTGATTCGCCTTTCCTTGAATGTTTTGGGTCAGATCCGACGATAATTCCGCCGCTTGAATCGACGATTCTTCTTTTGTATATCGCTGGAATAGATTGTAACAAAGAGATTAGTTTTTATTGCAATCATGAATTGAGGAATAATATTAATTGTGTCACTATTTTCATTAATACATGAAATTTTAGGCATTGTAAAGATATGTTTTTATTCTTAGCGCCTGTAAGCTGTTAGAGCTGATGATGGATAGAATTTAAGTTTATTCCTTTAGGAACGTGACAAATAATGTGATAAAACCAATTCTGAGTAATAATAAATTCTTATTTTTCAATACAAATCTAGGCATATTTGCGGATTGCAAGGTTAATCATGGATTACTTTATTATTCGACATCATAGCATTTACCAATTGCACGTGATTATTTCACGAGGTATTTTATTAAAATTACTGAGGTTTTTTCAAAAAAAAATTCTAAATATTCTTATGCACAGTTATTTATTAATTAAGGAAAAATGTACTTACAAGGGAAATGACCTCAGGATTCACCATCCTACTCCTGCGATCCAGTCGTTATGAATCACGTCGGGGTCACCAATTTAACGTTTGAGGTTATCTGTCTTAGATGTGTTCGGCGGTGTGTAGTGTACTATGATACTTACCAATACTCACCAGAACGCTTACGTTAATGATTGTCGCGGAGATATTAAATGAAAGAAAGGTTCACTATTTGTTTGATTTATTTCTCACGCGTACAAAATCAGAAGGAATATTTAAAAGACTAGAAGTGATGCATTATGCAAATCTACAAGTTACTAGCCAGTTTGACAACACGACCGGATCAGCAGGGAGCAGAAAAGTGAATGATTCTCCTGTTCTGTGGATAACAGAAAGTCGGCCGGTTGACATTTGAATGAAGGGTTACCATAAGAAAAAAATAAACTTTGTGGCTAATAAATTGCTTGCATATTACATAGGTATAAATACAAGGTTGTAGATTCTCTATAGGTAAGTAACTCTGTTTGTATTATCGGTCTGGTAAAACACTACTATTAATAATTGAAGCTTTGCTCGAATGACTATTCCATATTTAGTATTTACATGATCTGGATTGACAGGAACTTCCAAAACATCCTCTCCACCATCTCCATCCCCTAAATACTTCCTTCAGTCTCACAACTATATGAAGTAGATACCAATATATATTTCTTAAGGATTAATCAAATTATAGAGCATAACAGAAAACAACTGTACTCGGTGTAATATCGAAGTGTTGCTAAGCAACCAACCGTTGTGTATTTATCATTACTTTCTAATTAACATTTAACTTTGTCCCTTTCTCGCAAAGGTAGCTCTCACATACACCATGATGATACGTAATGACGTAATGTGATTGGTTTAAAAAAATTGACCTCTCTACTATAATATTTCAAAATTTATAAAAACTTAGACCAAGAGATGCCAAATTATTATTTTCAAAGCCGACAAAATCCAAAAGGAATAGATGCCAATTAACTCATCTTTGTAATATTGGTAATAATTTGGCATCTAAATCAACAACAACGTTCAGAGCGATTAAAATTGCCACCTACCGAAAGACGTAATTAGTGCGAGCCATTGTTCCCAATCCTGTTTGCATGCGGTTAGATTTCTAAAAAGTGATCTATGACATGATACAGGGTGCTGACTTTGACAATATTTCCAAGTGCAAGACTACAGCATGCCTAAATATATTTATGCTCGTCTAAAATCGTATTTTCCAGTTGATTGCAATACGGGTTATAATAAGTTTCTCCAATAATCAAGATTTTTCGTACTTTTTGGAAGCTTTTATCACAAACCAGTGCGACCTTACTCATGCTTTCCTAACGTCCTCAATATACCCGTATAGCTGTATTTCAAATCTGAGATATTGCACAATAGGATATTTTCATAAAGATGGCATTTTAATTCTATTTTTATGTTTACGAATAACGTTTCTATAAAGATTTTAAATGTGCCATTTTTGATTTGCCGCCAAAACGATATGTTCGTGAATTTGGCGTTGTTGACATCACGTCGACCAACGTCGGTGACAGCCGCTTTACCAGCCAGTGGCTTTATCTACATCATAATGACATTTAGACAGATTGAACCGTTTCGGAATGTGAATGTGTTTTAAAAATCAATTATTTTGAAAGAAAATATCGAAATTACACATTTTTAGTGCGATGATCAAAATCAAAAATATGGACTTTAATTTTTCCTCACATTTTTAACGTTATCCATAGTTTGTGAAAATACCCTATTCGAAAATCAATAGTTAAGGCGGTTTCAGTTGTATTTAGTTGGGAACATGCATGTAGGTGATACACATTGCATCTCCATATTACCATAAGTGTGCCGCTTCAGTGTTCTGTCTTGGATCACTATATATACATTATTATGAAATCAGTAAAATGGAAACTATGACAGCCTGTACCCTGTAGGCAGGCACATGCAATGACGAGGATGTTTTCCGGATCTACACCGCTCCACCGATTGCTTTGTTCCGATCAACCCACAGCAGTCACAACACTTGCAGTCTGAAACAAACAAACAAACCAACGGATAATCCAAGCCCGGTTTTTCCATTGATGCTGGATTAAGCCAAGGCTGTGAGCCATCACCGCTTTTTGCCAGAGACTCGCTTGAGGAAATAATCATAATCGGCTGTGACTAAACGTGCGAATGGTGCGCAGACTCGGGCTTCCATCCCGATTTTTCTATATTTTTGTTAAATTATCTTACCAATCGTTCGCAGTGGCGGCTTTCTGTAAAGGGCGTTTGTGCAGTGAACTCCCAAAAAAAAGGTAAGATAAAAAGACAAACTTTTATAATAATTTTTCCATACGAAACGTACAGCGGGCTATTCAAAATTAATAGCCATACGTGCGTTATGTATTCAGCACTCATAGGACTTTTTGTTATAAGAAATAGTACATACAAAACTCATACTCGTGGAGCTTCAGTGGAAAAACCTTAAATCTGTTAACTTCCCTGGTGCGCAGCGACTATGGGGTTTGTTAACACCAAATTTATACGGAATAGATATTTTTACTAAAGATTTTTTCTGTGACTGTCGTGTTTTGTGTTATTATTAAAATAATTAATTAATTACTGAATATATTACCTTGACGAATTTAAAAAAAAAAGCCAGCTAGAAATTCCAGACAGAAATTGATGTCTAAATTACATGACGCCAAAGGTCACATTAAGAGAGTTTTTGTGGCTTTAAATATCAAAGGAATAAATAAATATTGCTTATTTATATTCATGTCATTACTGCACTAATTATCTAGTTTTTTGTAATAGTCATTATTATCATCATATTATCAGGTGATGGAATGACCAACAAAACTCCGTTTGCTTATTTCGAAACCATTTTACATAAAGTAGGTCGCAACCTGTTATTACTATGCATTTGCAATATTAAGTAGGGTAATACAATATTATATTGATAAAGCCGTGAATTTTATTTAATGATTACGTTGTATATTTTTCCTTACTCAGTGGAAATGGACACATTCCTTTTCTTAACAAACAAGCAATGAAGGAACTAAAAACTCACATACTCGTATATCTGGCTTAAAATTTGGTTCTTCGAGCCGAAACAAAAAAAGTATTTAGGATTATGCGGTTGTTTTCTTGCTATCTTACTCAAAGGAGAGAAGTGACTGCTTTTTAAAGCAATTAATTAAGGACTTAATAATCAGGAACCCTCATTAACGTCAAACTCCTGATCAATAAGTAGTTTCGAATCCTCGATCCAGTTAGTTATTACTCGGTGATAGACACCGTACTTCTTCAAAAGCCTTCTGCCATCTTCTTTTTATGTGACACCTCACAAGAGCGCCCCTGTATTTATGAAGTACACACAGGGGAACTATATCGCCACACGGTTGGGCAACGTTGTGAGGCAGTTAAGGAAGGGGCTGTAGGCAGGGGTTTATTAATACGGGTCTCGAAGAGGCCGGATTAAATGTAGGAAGAAAAACAGATGTCGGTAGCTCGTTCTACATACAAGACGATTTACAGAAAACGAGTTGGCGAAACGACCCATTCTCGTGAAGACAACATAAACTGTGAACGGGTGTTCCGCTCCTGTCCGTCGAGTTTCACGCATGTGCACCCGCGCGGAGGGGATCCTTGCTGGTAGCTCCTTCAATCTATCTTTGGAGATGAGACTTCCTCAATTGTCTCCAGTTTTGACGATTACTGGCATCTTTCACCCATCTGAAGCTTGCAATTTTTGTGATTTGTTAGCCCACGACAAACCTCTACATATTTTGTTATTTCTTATATAATGTGTACATATTGAAATTTGCTCCCGCTTGAAACGGAGGTAAATACGAGTATATTTTACAATCACAATGTTCAGCCTTGCAATTTTCTTTCGAGAGTGATTGGCAAACGTATCGTGCGGTACGAGCATTTCAAAGCCGCCTTTGAAGAGAACAATATTGGAAGTGAGGCTGGAATAAGAGAAAGTTGTATGTCACCTTTCTGACAATAACTCCGGCAGCATTTCCATACGGTCTGGTGAATTCCAAGATGACTCGCGCGGAGCCACGTCACGTCATCCTGTTGATAAATGGATCCATATTCTTGGGGATTATGTAATATTCGGTAAATGTATCCACTATTAAATAAACATTAACCCGTTAACCCAAACGAGCAATAAAGAAAACCAAATAGAGCAAACCTACCTCTCAGCTATATAGTTACATGACACTTTTTAAGAGCAAACTACCTTTATGCATGCTATGGATGTATTAACGTAGTATGTATTTATATGTAGGACCCTCTTCCATAACCGCACAGTCATTATGCGTTATTATGACAGACTACACAAGAGTCATACTGCCGAAGAAGGAAGAAGGTTGGAGAGTACCCGGCTCTTCAAATTTAGTCAATAAATATAACTTTAGCCATTTTGAGCTACACTTTGACTTAGCTTGAGTTATTATCTTTTATAAAGCCATACTGAGAGTTTTTTCCTCTAGAAATAAGGGCAAAAAAATAAGTTTTGCTATATTTAATTTTAATCAAATATTGGTTATGTGAATATACTTTGCTAGGCTTTGAATGCGTGAATTAAAATCTCTCATAATTCTGCCGTGACTTGTTTGAATAACAGAAACATTAATATTGTATATGTCTAGTTAATGACCATTTAAAATTCGTCGAATATCAATAAGAACTATGTATATATTTCTAACTATATCATCATCTGTCGCGCATGCCTTTCATTTCAATATTATATGGTATATAAACAAGATAACCGCATGATTCTAAATATTTTGTTGATCCGGATCGAAGGACCAAACTTAATATAATAATTACAATAAATCACTTGTATGTGATTCGTTACTTGTTCTCCATTGTTTTGTTGTTTTAAAAACAAAAGCACCATTTCCAATATGGAAGGATAATATACAACGTAATGATAAATTGAAATTTACGGTTTTATCGATATGATTGGATATTAAAGTCACACCCTGAACTGAAATAGAAGTAAATGAGGATTAATCAGTTCTACCTCCATGATTCTCATTAGCTTGTATACAATTAGTTATCCTATATCGACCATGCCTTTCGTCATAATTAGAAGTTATCAAAAAAAAGTCTGGAATAACTCATCCCCTGTCGAGTATGCCTTTCAATAGTTACGTGTTCTCAAAACTTTTTTTTTTATGGAAAACGCAGAAATCGGTGAAAAATTTCCATCACGTAGCGCCCTGAATTGATATCTCCTTAAGAGAGAGAGAGTTGGTGAATATTTTATTTGGTTTTACTACCGCGGTGGCGCTAATAGAATCTTACAGCAACAATCCTGAATTAATAACATCACAATGGCAGTTCAGCGACCTTGCGCCTGCGCACAAGAAGCAATCGGCTGAGCTGGATGAGTCAAGCCACAGTCAACCAGAATCTTCTTCTTCTCTCATATACTTAGATTCACCTGAAAGAAGATAACATGCACATAGTATGCACATGATATACTATATTATTATAACATATTATTATTCGCGTAAACGCTGTTTTTTCTAAGCGTAAATCGTAAAAAGTTACTTATTTTATTTAATGAAATAAAATTCTGGCAACTTTTTTTTCAGGACTAGTGTTGTTACCTGTCTCTAAAATAAAATAACATAAAATACATGGTTACCAACCCTTCTTCTCAGCACGTGGGTATATAGATTGGCATTTAATTGTAGATATTTATTATTCAATTTATTTTGTATAACTTATTGAAATTTGTAAACCTCATTGTAATATTTTAATCATTGAAGAAGATTATATTAACACATCCCAAATGAACCACGAAACCGAAAAAACAACAGAGTTACCCCGGATAGGTAGAGGTCCTGGGTTCGAGTCCCAGATGCGACTGAAATCTTTTTAATTTCTGTTGTTTTTTTCGGTTTCGTGGTTCATTTGGGATGTGTTAATATTATCTTCTTCAATGATTAAGATATTTATCATTTTGGAAATACAAAATGTCATTACTGTGGCAACACCAACCTACTGACTTCTTCTTTGAAATGTGTTCTTCACATTTAAATGTTTGGCAGTTTGTTAAAGAAACAACCTAAAACATCCTAAATATTTTTTTAAAGTATTATTGATTAATATTTTTGATCTGTGAATATGATTGTGTTTTTATTTATTTATCTAACATCGAACACATGGTTAACATACAATTACAGAAATTTATAATTGATGATTTATTGTTTTTTTGTTGTTGTTATATATATATGTAAATGATGGATTAGCTGTTAATTTTCGCAAAAATAAATAAATTGAAAATTAAAAAAAAATCGAAAAATACAAAAAAACGCCTTTCCATGTAATCTTCCTTGCAAAGCATGAAATAATAAAATAAAATTAATCAATTTGGTTAAAATAAAACATATTAACTGTGTCCATTTTTTTTTGAAAACTTACTCTGATTTTTCTATGAGTCTTTTTTGTGTTGCCATAGAAAACATTTTAAGGGATCGCAGCGTCCTCAATGTTTATCCCCTTTTAAATGTCAGACTGTACCTACTTAAGTGATATTACCTTTCTTACATTTTTAATATAACGATTATAAGGTAGGTACTCTATTGAGATCGGATTGCACGATAAAATTATAATTCTTTCTGATTGAATAAATCATGTGTTAATTTTGTGAGACACCTTGTAATAATATTACGATCAGACTGAGTTTTTCGCATGTGTGGTCACGGCAATAAACACAAGTATCCCAATATTTGACTCCTCTATACATTTTGTATAAAAATCTCGAATCAATGTTTATTTTTATAAAGTAAACAAATAGACGATTGCTGCGCATTAACGCCGCGTTAGTTGGAGTGAAGAACATGTGATATCCAACCTAACCGAGCCATGCTATAAACTTGGTGCTTGCTTCACACGATTGTTAAATTCCTATTTTTATCTCGGAAACGCTGCGTTAACAGCAAGATGTATGCTAATTGTTGCATTGTCTTCCGATTGATTGGTTTCTTAGCCGATGAGGACACGTGCATGGAATTATGCAGTAGCGGAAGATTGAAAAATGTTGGTTATGTTGTGAGGGGTATTGTAAGGCAGCATTTCAATATTTGAATGAAGGCTAAGCTCCACTTAGGTAAAGAGGAGAGATGCAATTGATAGTGTATTGGCCAATATCTAATATAAATAAGTGAAATGGCAACTGGAATTTGATGAGAAAGAGGAAGGATAGGTTATTCAGATGTAATCAATAAATGTAATTTATAGTAACCTTTCGATTGTAAATTGTGGTTTCCAATCAGGGCGATCCTGAAAGATTTTGATTCGCTTTCTCCCACATCTCGCTCCGCAGCTGGGTCCATTACCGCGTGAACCGCATTAATTGACGCCCGGAGTTCATTTGACTCTTGATTTAATTTAGTTCGACATTCGATCTTAAAAATATTGCTCAAACGTTTTAAAATAACACCATTCTGACTATCTAATTAACTAACTAATCATCACGCCGTTTCCCGCAGGGGTAGGCAGAGAGGACGGACAGCCAAACAACTCGATCTCGGCATACACTTCTTGCTTCGTTCACATTAATACGTTCTCTTCCGGTATTCCGACTTCTGACATGGCCTGACTCAAGTATTTGATTTACTTGATCGCGCCATGTCTTCCTCGGACATCCCCGCCTACTTCTTCCATTCACATTCGCATCATATATTCTCCTTACACTCCTATCTTCTACATGCCCAAACCATCTGCAATCTGCATAATTTATTATGTAAGTTTTCAATTAAAATTATAAAATATCCCTCTTCCCCTTACCCTCTTAATATACCCTTTTTTTCTTCATTTATGAATATTTATTTGGGACATAATTTCTTCAAACCATCGGTATTCACTTTGTGGTGTCATTATTAATAAACGAATTTAAAACATATACTTTGTATTCACTACTTTATTAATATACGAGTACAATGTACATAGATATCTACATATTTCTAAAGCGATGCTTGCTTCATCAGGAATATAAAGAATACCAATACATTAATAATGTGGTGAATACAAAGCATTTTTTTTAAATTCGTTTGATTTGTTTATTTAGGAATGCATAGAGTTAATAATTAAATTCACACCCATGCTCTTAAGAAATAGATTCAGAATTCAAAAGTATTACAGTGGAACAGTAGTAAAGTACAGATACAAGGTACAAAAAGGACAAGTGTCTCGGCATTATTATGTCAGTTGACTCAATGGCCTACGCTTGTTGAGAATGTGTATTCATGTCATGTATAACTTATTTGCAACATTCAACGCTTCATGGATTAATACCTCGGATCATCCTAAGGTCTGCATGAGGGGACAGGAATACATTACAATACATACGTGTTGCTGCTGAAGCGATATGTTCCGAAAACTTAATAACGTCGTTATTATTTAAAAAAATCAATTTCCATAAAACAGTTGTTCCAATATATATTACAAAGAATACTGGTGTAGAACGCATTGCAATAAATAATAAATTGTTAAAAATAGACAAATTTTAGGAATTACAAATAGTACAAATAAGAAAACATTTGTACATTAATAATTTAAACAATGGAAGAAGTGAAAGGTTGATAGGAAAAGTTTAAAAAGTCACGGGGGCAGTTTTACAACTATTTTATGACAGGTGTCTAAAGATAGTCGCTTAACTGTATGCAAGTGTTCTAGAAAATGTCAACGGTCAATGCAGCATCGTCGAGCAGTTGAGGCGCTCTGCTGATTGTCGTGTTCTTGTTTACAGAAGAGCTCACTTTCGGAGCATAAAAGAGATGGGATCTCCCGAGTATACGAGTACTTGTTAGGAAAGTATAAGTTTACTTCTTTCAACATAGGTGGATTGCATATGGTTCCAGATATTGACATAAAAAAAGTTTAACTAATATATAGTTTGACCTGTATCATATGAACGTGAAAATTTATACTAAAATTAATCACTTCAACTTACTTGTAGTTGCATGCACTCCATATAGGCTGAAAAGCTGTGCCTACTTCAATAAAAACTAACCATTAAAATAAATGTTTGTTAACATGTATTTTTCCATTAATTCTGTACGGTTCTTGTACGCTCATTTATTCAGTAGGCCACAAAAATCAGTGAAGGACGACGATAAAATGGCCATTTAAAATATTTTTCGAATTTGCTAATCATATTGTTTTAAACAATCATACTTTTGATAAAAATACGTTGATCAATATTCTCCACATTAATAGTAAAGATAAATGCTTAGGTAATTTAGAAGCCTTGGAAATTAAGATATCCCTTAATCATAATGAGTCTATCATAACAATCAGTATCTTACAGCCCCATTTTAAATATGTTTTCTTTCACCCCTCCCTCTATCTCTTCCCCCCGCTTTTTACCAATACCTAGTCACGCCCCCACCTTCACTGTGACACTTAATATGTATGTTCTGCCATAATTTTGTAATATTGTTGAGTATATATTTTGCTCTGATGATGGAACGGTTGTACCGAAATCAGTCGGCATTAAAAATAAAAAAAAGTGGTTAAAAAAAAGTTTGATTGTTTCATTTAATTATAATGGATAATCACAAAGTGATGGCTTCATACAATAATATAAAAATGTTCAATGCATGATTCATATCAGAACATGAAAAACTACACACAGCCTATCTTCGGCCATATAACAATGTATGCCACTGCTTACTTGCATGTGCCATAATCTCAAGATATCACCTTTATGCATAATCTTCTCTGATTCATTTGTCAGCCATAATAAAATGCAGGGGGCTACTTAATTAACTATTACAAAGAATAATTATCACTATATTAATGCTAAGCTGGCACGTTGGATTAGAGGACAGATTATGAACCGATGCTCTCATCTGAGTGATAAAAGAAGAAATAACGAGGTCGTGATTAATTGGGTCGCTCCGTAGGTAAAACCGTTTGAACAGAAGCTATCAGAGAACATGAGTAATACATTTAATTTAATATTGAATTCTGTGACAGTAATCTACGGTAACCGGTACGAGTACAGTTGTTCCGGGCTTTAGCCTACAGAGGGAAGATCGCTTGGGTGATATGATAACCAACCACCAAAATATGAAACAGAAAAAGGCACAGAAAATAAAAATATACGGTAGCTACTAAGACTCGAACTCAGAATCTCAACTCTATCCGTGAGTTACATCTCTGCCAATTGAGCTACCGAGACCTCATTTAATTCCTTCATTTTTATCAATCTCTACTTTTCCTGAGAATCATTATATTTCTGTATATAAAAATGAATGTTTGTCTGTGTGTCCTCAATTTTCGAAAATTACTCTACCGGTTTCTCTGAAAATAGCACAGTTTGTTTGTAGTGCCAGAAACGTTTAGAGAGTAGTTTGAATGACATCCAATATGTAAAACTGTTGTTATAACGTTTTAAAATTAATATGAAAAACATTGAACCCGCCATGTTGTATTGAGGTTAGCCCACAGATATACCACCCAGGTTACCCACAGATTACATATTCAAAAGAAGATGGTTTGTTTAGGTAGAATACCTACCTATGAACTTGATTATTTAAATATATTTTGAAAATATAAATATTTGGAATTATATAAAAATTTCAAATGAATGTTTCTTTATTTACAAATAGTTAATTTCGATGTCAAATCAATTCAACCCAAAAGACAAACAAAGATTCGTAACTTCATAACATTAATAAAAAAAAAAATCAAGAGCAAGGCCTGGTACAACATCAGTTAGTCATTAATATTATTTTCGATGTATTGGCTGCCATGTTTGTATTTCACGTATATAATTATTGTACAATGAAAATATTCCGACTCTTTTAATTTTTTTTCAAGAAAGACGACAATGTTCCAGAATTTCTGAAAGTCGCACAGCATAAATATCAACGTGTAACGACTTAAAGAGTTGTTGCTTAACTGGGGTTCCTGTTCTTTCGGATGACACCTGTCAGCTGTCATTCAGCGAATGACATTCATTAAAAATATCAATATTTGCGTAGTTTTAACAAGAGAAAAAATGAATATTAAGTACTTTATCGTGTTACCAACTGCATTGTTATCAACTTTAAACATTATTAGCTATTAAACTACAATTATAAATGGAAATATAAATGCAGGCCGCAAATATCATTTTTAGAAGTAGCGACGGAAAAAGCAGGTCATTACTATCTAGTGAGGTAGGTACCCTTTTACGAAAGGTAATTCTTCGTTAAAAGGCGTATTTATGCTATTTAAAAATAAAATAAAAATGGATTAAAATGCATTATAGTATAAATTGTTTTAAAAAGTTTTAGATTCAAAACCTTGTGTCACTCGAAGATATTTCATCAATTTGTGTTTTCAAATAATCTCTTAACAATCGTTTTTCGATTTTTTTACATGTCTCTGCGGAATTCCGCAGTTAAGCAATAGGGCTTTAAGCCTAAGGAAAAGGATAAGGAATCTGCATTAAAAGAACCAGAATAGCGATCCAGTTCGGACCTGGCTATTGTTACATAGTTTACATCTTCCTCCCTGGAAAATCCATCCATCACGTTGCATATCGCACGCGAATAATTGAGTGGATAATTAAATCGCAAATCTTGATCCGCCATTTCAATCTGCCGTGCGCTAGTAATAAGCCCGCGGAGCTTTGTTACCTAATGCCGTCGTACGATAGTTAAAATACGTCGACATCAATGAAGAAATATATCTTCAACCGTTTATCGGCATTATATTCTGTTACAATATATTATTCTATTATTTCCTGCAATGACCGACGACTACATTTACTAGTATTCTATTTAAATAATGCATTTCCTCTGATACCTATATTTATATTTTCTATATATAACTAGCTGACTTTTTCGTAATAAAGTTATGACGTTGCGGATTCTTTCTTTATAGTTTTACGTATTGGATTTCATTAAAAGTACTCTCCAAATCTTCCCGGAACTAATAAGAACAAAGTGTGTTATTTTCAGCGAAACTGGTTCACTAATTTTTGAAAAAATCGAGGACAGACAGAGAAGCATTTATTTTTATATATAGAGAATAACATTGGATGCATACCTTTGTACATTCTCGTTCCTCTATATTAGATCATAAATGTGTATTAACCCTTAGAGAGCGAGCCGTCGATAGATCGACTCTCTATTAATGCGTATGAAGTGCGTACCTTAGGAATACCGACTATTGCGCATTTTTGTCATATGTACGGACGTGTCTTAGCGCGCGAATAATAACGTTTTTAATAGGTTTAACATTTATAAATAACCATTTTAAATTATTTTGCTGTGAATTTAACATTGATATTTGTATTTTTTTTTTTGGAAATGGTCCAATTATTATTATTATTATTATTATTATTAATATATATATATATTATATATTCCTGATGAAGAAAGCATCGCTTTCGAAACATGTAGATATGTCTATATTAATAAAGTGGTAAATTCAAAAATCATGTTTAATTATATTCTTTATTATTGGATGATTTGTAGCGCCGTTTTTGTGAATAATCACCTCATTATAATTTTATTTTATTTTATTTTATTATTATTATTATTATTATTATTATTGGTATTGTTATTGTTATTGTTATTGTTATTGTTATTGTTATTGTTATTGTTATTGTTATTGTCATTGTTATTGTTATTGTCATTGTCATTGTTATTGTTATTGTTATTGTTATTGTTATTGTCATTGTCATTGTCATTGTCATTGTCATTGTCATTGTCATTGTCATTGTCATTGTCATTGTTATTGTTATTGTTATTGTTATTGTTATTGTTATTGTTATTGTTATTGTTATTGTTATTGTTATTGTTATTGTTATTGTTATTGTTATTGTTATTGTTATTGTTATTGTTATTGTTATTGTTATTGTTACTGTTATTGTTATTGTTATTGTTATTGTTATTGTTATTGTTATTGTTATTGTTATTGTTATTGTTATTGTTATTGTTATTGTTATTGTTATTGTTATTGTTATTGTTATTGTTATTGTTATTGTTATTGTTATTGTTATTGTTATTGTTATTGTTATTGTTATTGTTATTGTTATTGTTATTGTTATTGTTATTGTTATTGTTATTGTTATTGTTATTGTTATTGTTATTGTTATTGTTATTGTTATTGTTATTGTTATTGTTATTGTTATTGTTATTGTTATTGTTATTGTTATTATTATTATTATTATTATTATTGTTCTTATTGTTATTATTATTATTACTATTGTTATTATTCATATTATTATTACTAATATTATTATTATTTTTATTGTTATTATTATTATTACTATTATTTTAGAAGAATGGAGTCTGATTTTTCACAAAAACGGCGCTATACAAGTCATCCAAGTATTATTATTATTATTACAAAACAAGCCTATTTCGAATGTGTCCTTCTACTCGTATCTACGATACCTCCTCCTTCGAAAGATGTGTAATTATTGTGTGGCGTCATTATTAATATAATTAGTAAGAAGAACTTTGTTTACACCACTGTTTTTAATATACAAATATCTACATGTTTCAAAAGCAATGCTTCCCTCATCAGGATAAACAATATACTAAGCAGATCGCTGGGAATTAAAGCCGCTCATAATTAGTTCGGTGAATCTTAGGAGTTTGTGGAGGGTGAAGTGTTGGGTTATGAAGCCGTGTTGCTCTTCAGTCGGGGTCTATACCTCGTTGATGTATTAATAAAGCCAGGTAAAAGAAGCCATGCGAGAAAAAAAAAGAAATAAATGGTAAATAATTACGAATGAAACGATCCTTCATGCGCCGAGTATAATAAGTGATGATTTGAGTTTTCATTATGTCATTCCATCCGCCTATTCAGAACTAATTGAACCGTAACGCTCACATCGCGAGACGACTATTCGGTATGCACCGTATGGAGATAATACTCATCCTGTCGCCGCCCGCCATCATGACGGTATGCTTGAATGACAGAACACGGTAGTTTCATGACAAAACAGAACAGTGAAGAATCAGAACACTGAAGAAAAGTGAAGAAAAATAACCAACACACAAACAAACAGCAAATCTAACGTATTATTTTATCAATTTCTCGCAATGACTTTTGTTCTAACTCATTGTGAATAATATGTTGAATACCCACCCAAGATGAATGATCTTTTTTAAAAATTAAAGGTATTCTAAATATCTAGTACGGATTAGAAGTATTTTAATTTATTTTTTTTACTATTACTACATTAAATAAAATTAAAAAATGAAAACCAGAATTCTTTTTAAAAACGTTTTTTTGGTCGTTTTTAATCTAAATTTAAGTCCAAAACAATACTTTTTAACACATTCTTATTTATTATTATATGTTTACAATAGACGGGGTATATATTTTTTTAAATATCATTAGCCCACAAATAATTTGATAAAATCGCGAAAATTCGATTTCTTTAATGACCTTTATTGTGTAATTTTAAAAAAAAATTGAAAATCTTCTAATCCGTACTAGATATTTGCTGTATCTTTTAATGAAATTAAATATCATTAGATTTAGGTTACTATATTTTGGTCTCAAAGCCAACATTTAGTTTTCTATGAAACATGCCACGCAGCCGTTCCTCGTAATGGTTACATTGCTTGTGAATATAAAATCTAAATATTGAATATTTTCATTGACCTTGAAGGTAGATGCAACTTTTTTTATGGAGGTTATTTCTGTATATCACCACTACTGGCATGAGACCTTGCTTATAATATTTATATTTAAAAAATAAGTAGGTGTTTATATGTGAATCTGGAATAAATAAATAAAAATATTATGAATATCTACTTAGATGAGGATTGTATTTTCACGATTATAAGTGAACATATACAGAGTGTCCGGTAATTGGAGAATAACCCATCAACTAAGGCCGTTCCGAAAATTGAATATTACCTATGTTTAGTAAAACTCTCACGGTTTTTGAATTATTTATCGTTAAAATAAAATTTACATATTTTCTCTCTATCTTCGGCGCCATGGTCATAAATGAAGGAATTTCCTGTTTTCTTCTTAACTAAATTTTTTTTTAAAAGTAACGCAAAAAATTCTAAAAGCTGCTCTTATTAATAATATTAAAACAAAAAAAAAACGGAGTGAAAAAAATCTTTTATTTGTGAAGAGAGTGAGCAACTTGTAATTTTTTTATTTAAAAAAGTCTAATAACTCGAAAACCGAAGGACTTTTACAAAACATGATATTCAATTTTGGTAACGGATTTGGGGTCCCACGTCCACAGTTGAAAGGTTATTCACCACTTACCGGACACCCTGTACACATAATGATAGGTATTGATTAATGCAGAAAATTGACAAGCATTTATTAAAACAAGACAATACCCTCCGCATCTATAATATAATAATTTTGTTACCAGCACGGTAACACGGAGTTACAATGTGTATTCGTAGAAATGGCACGATCTGATCTAACAATTCTTGAAACCATTAAAATAGGACTACCAAATAATACACCTCTAGACATATGCTGCACCCATTTGGCGACATGCAGCTCACTCACACATAAATACATTAAAAATCCTGCAAAACAAAGCCACTCGACTTACGTTGAATGCGCCCAAATGGATCAAGATTTGCACTCTACACAAAGATACAAACACTCATATGATAAAGGAATTAATTGTTACCACATGAAAATCTCGCAATAAAATCTGTCGCTACATACAGGGAGAATGACACCAAATGATTGAAAATCTTATATTTGAAAATCTCTAAAAGTTCAGAGTAATTTTGAATAATTTAACAGTTTTACGTTACGTTCAACGAGGAACGCCTACACACGGTTCGTTTCAGCTTTTGAACAAATTTTGATCAGCTAACAAGCATAAATATATGTCCGTCATGCTTTACAGCTGAACATAATGTGATCAAAAGCTTTGCAGAGAATCGGTTCAAATGTCAATAAATCTAAATGGCACTGATCGTCGATTTATGGTCATCAAATGTGTCAACACACAACAAGTTGAAGAGTTACAACAGTTTTTGTATTTGTTTTTACGAGGGGTGACTACTGTGAAGAGGTCCCTTTCGACTCAATGGTGCTTTCTTTTAGTGCATGCAACTTGTTGAAGATTCCACTGCGACGTCACCAGCACGCGACCTTGAACCTGCGTTGGTCATGCACGCCGTGCCGCAGCCTCAGCACGGCGGCGCAGTTTATGAAACTCACCTGAACAAGTTGCCTACGCGCACCTACTTGCTGACGTAGCATGTACCGGGTCTACCATCGACGATGTCAGCGCAATAAATACCCGAGCTGTAAAGGAGTCAAAACAGATAAGCAGAAGAGATTATACTCAAAGAAGTGAATAAAAATTACAAAATATTTGGGAGAACACCTACCTGCACACGTATTATAACTTATTGCGTTGTCTATACGTACGGATTTTCATAAAGGAAAAAAAATAGAAATAACACCGCTTTGTATTGGAGTGCTTTGCGATGAAGATACAACTGTGTTGTGGGCATGCTCGTGTGCACGAACTAAACTCATTTTTAAGAATGCTGAAATACATATATTTTTTAAATGTATATAAATATGAGTATATTAAAAATAAATTGAAAGTAATTAAATTAAATTAAAAATTAATTAAAAATTATTTTTAAATTAATGCAAAATTAATTTTCAAATTTATTGACATTTATTGAAAAAATTATTATTTATTTAATAATAAATTTAAAAAAATTAAAAGTAAATTGAAAATAAATTAAAAATCAAAATAAATTAAATTAAAAATAGAAATAATTTCTAAATAAATTTAATATAAAAATAAATGTTTTTGCTACTGGTTTTGGTAAGATTTCAACATTCTTTCTTGAAGAGATTGGTCTCTAGGGATAGGGATTCAGGAGTCGAAATGTATTATTATTATATCACATTTAAATATCACAAGTGATTAGCTTCATTTGTTATTTGTGTTTTGTATTTAGTTGAAACATGTAGTTGCCTTGACGATGACCACTGAAATGCTGTCCGAAATGTTTGCTCAATAATAAGGAGAAAGGTCAACACTCAAAACCGAAGACAATAATATAACATATTCAATTTATTTTTTATAACTTATTGAAGTTTGTAAACCTCATTGTAATATTTAATCATTGAAGAAGATAATATGAACACATCCCAAAATGAACCACGAAACCGAAAAAACAACAGAAATTAAAATTAAAAAGATTTCAGTCGAATCTGGGACTCGAACCCAGGACCTCTACCTATCCGGGGTAACCGCTTAACCAACTAAGCTAATGAGACCAGTTCAATTTACACCATTTACACCGATATCATACTTCAAGTTCCAGACTTGTTGAAACTTTGCAATCATCATAAGGATAGCAGCCAATAATATGGGATTTATAAAAAATGGAGGATAATATTAACAAGTCTTGAACTTGAAGTATGATATCGGTGTAAATGGCGTAAATTTAACTGGTCTCATTAGCTTAGTTGGTTAAGCGGTTACCCCGAATAGGTAGAGGTCCAGGGTTAGAGTCCCAGATGCGACTGAAATCTTTTTAATTTCTGTTGTTTTTTCGGTTTCGTGGTTCATTTTGGGATGTGTTCATATTATCTTCTTCAATGATTAAATAATATAAGATTACATATAATATGGCGAATTTATGGTCCGTCTCACAATATATAATATTCTCACGTCCAAATGCTTTCATACACGGAGCACCTACATACTCGCAATGTTAGATAAAATTGTTTTTCTTTCGATGAATATTACATGTACAACGACTATGCACATATATATTATATACTTACATATATGTACATTCCAACTATACGTGATTTTTTTCAAAATTCACCTTCCTGTTAGCTCTTCGCAATCCGCATTCTTTCTGCATCATTTGAAAATACAAGTTTTGCGAGGACCTTGAAGAAGGACTATTTTGTTTTAATTTTATCGATATCGGGTTAAGTCACCTCGCTTCTAACACGCAGTCGCCTTAGGTCTACAATTTGAAAATAATGATTCACCGTACTTTATGTTTTTCTCTGTGTTACTGGTTTATAATAGAATAAGCAGACATACAAATATATTTACTGGTAAATTAAACAATCCCATTAAAATTTAATATCACCTCATTGCTCCGCAGGAGTAGGCATAGAATATGGAATGCCAAAAAAACTACATTTTAAACGCATTTATTAATTATTCTAAAAATAATTAAAAAACGCTTTTCACATTTTCTAGACTTCGTTTGCCAAGCGATTTTTATGCCTTTTACCTATATTCGTGGTAACATAAGACACTTACACTCTTAATATAAAAGCTATACATATATAATATATATCCATATATACACGCATACTTTTTCCCTGTGTTCTACTCGGGTCGGGGACCCATCGCATCGACAAGGCGCCTCCAGGTGTCCCTGTCCTGTGCTACGTTTACGGCATCCGTCCATAGTAGGTCCAGCCTCTCTTCATACAGCTTCTGGAGTTGCTTCTACCACCTGAGTCTGGGGCGGCCCACTGGACTAATACATATACATTGAATGCAATTAAGCTAGCTAAGGAACTAAGGAACTAGCGTCATTGATCTCTTCGGCGCCGGTGTCCAGTCGGAAAACACCCAACTTTGTGCAACTGCTCGGTTGTGGAATGATCTGTCGGTCCTTGTGATTACTCCCTTCTACAATATGGGGGCTCTTGAAGACCCAGTTTCACTCCTTCTTATCCTCCAAAAACCCCTCCGCATAGCATCCCAAATGATGACATAGGCCTTGAGGGAATTTATTTCTCTCAGGGCATCCTATGTAGACTAACTGTAAAAAAAGCGTTTAGTTTTTCTCCTTCATAAAACTATTCATCGCTCTGTTGCTCATATTAGTTTACGTATATTTCAACCACCTGCTTCTTATCTACATACCTCATTAATTATTCGCGACCATCGATTAGTTTTGTTATATACATTGTTATTGGGTACTTGCATAAGAATAAACGAATTACCTGCTTATTTGAAATTGTGTTTGCTATTATATGTAGCTAATTGCGACATGTGTGTTCATGTAGTTGTTGTTTTCCTCAAATGTTTTTTTTTTAATTCTATCGATGAGGTAGGTACATTAGTACGCAAGGAATATAATATGTTCTTTTCCATTGAGTTGCAAGACAATACTTTAAGAAAGGACAATTTCTAAAACGAAAATGCATATTTTTCTTGTGAAAAATGTTTGGATTTAGAATGAATGCAAGACTTATGTGAGCGTAATGAGTAAGATTAAGAAAAGTATGCTTAGATAGTTTGGGCATGTAGAGCGGATGGCCGGTTAATGTCTGAGTTGACGTCGTGTCTGGATCCCATTCACGCGTCGTGTATTGTATTTCTGAACCCGGGAATATATGTATTTCTTTTAAAAGATTAAAATAACGAAGAAGTGAGTGAAAGGAGAATTATTTGACGCGAATGTGAATGGTAGAAGAAGTCTTGGCACGATCAATCGAATTAAATATTTGATCACCCAGTGGCTGAGTTGGATTAAAATGTTAGTTGAGCTGAGTTCAAATGAGTCAGGTTCCCACCCAGGGGTCATGGATTCAATTCCCCGGCTGGCCTAAGTCATCCATCTTTGCACAAGCAATATCTTCCGTTTATAATGATGGTAGTTGGAGTTTTTCAAATATTGTCAGGTTATTCGTAACCCGGGAATGTTATTAGTCTCTCTTGAAAAAAATTGGACGAGTCAGGAGTCGGGCCATTACACGAGTCAGAAAAACAGAAGGGTATCTATAAGACTATGTATGAATGTGAATGAAGCAAAGAGTTGTTTGATGATCCATCAGCGTGCACTCCATAAAGGCTGAACAACTGTGCCTACCCTGAGAAAAACGAACCATAAAAGAAATTGCTTTGTTGAAATGTTTTTTTTCATGAATTTAGTAAGACTGAACGCTCATTTATTCAGTTGGCCACAAACATCAGCGGAAGATGTTAATAAAATAGCCATTCTTCAATATTCAATGCGCTATTCACGTCCGAACATGAAAAACTATTCACAGCCTACTCATGGCCATAAAGCAATTCACGCCACGGTTGCATACAACTGCGGGGAAACGGTGTGCTGGTTAGTTAGTCATATTTTTCTTTTCTCGTATTATCTGGAAATTCATCGGACAGTGACACGATTTCAGACTGTCCTTAGTCTCTAGAAGTGCGATGCCACAAAACTTTAATCTTCGAGTATATCATAGGAAAATAAATCTTCGGCGCCACATAAGTTTGTATTGAGACGTCCATAACAGAGAAATAATACCAGCCCCGACAAAATAAGGCCAAACGTAGATAAAAATTAAATGCAATGTAAAATGATTTGTTCAGACTGGCACTAGCAGCAGGGTGAAACGTCAGCTACAAAATAAATAAGTAGATTAAAGTTTTAACATCTTAGAGTATTAATATCCTAGAGTCCTATGTTAAACGCCGTCTAAACACAAATAGTGGAAAAGGTAATTTTACCTCATACGCAAAAGAGTCATTTTACCTCATACGAGTACGTAATTCAATTCGTACCACGATGAAAATACTGTGTCCTTTTTACGTGATTTCAAAAGTGGGATATTTTAATCTGCTAGTAAGAAATTAATATCTTAACACAAAACATGTAAGGAACTAGATGTCAATTGATGGTAATATCTAAACCATCGCTTATGAATGGTAAGATTCATTGTATTATGTCCTTCGCAGAGGTTTGTTAGTAATTAGCTCACTATCCCGTATTTTTTGTTGTCGAATGTAATTATCGCATATTCATTGCTGCCATTATATTGCTGTTGTTGGAATTATAAAATTGGCTTGTTTTATTACTACTAAGAAAGACGTTAAAAAAAACACATACCAAATTTTGTATCCTGATTTTGCGCTGCAGTTGGCTAGAATTATTGGCTTTTTTATTACAATAGTCAATCCATCAAAGCAACATCCATGCGGGTAGCCAGGCTATTCTCACTGTATGATTTTAATCGATATGCATTATGGTGCCATCATTCTTTGTAGCAATTTATGAATTTTGTCTTTATATGAAATCGGTCATTTCTCAAAAAGTATGTATAATGCGAATAACTACAAGCCCGTTTTTTTACTATATATCCTGGTATTTAATGTCTCGGAGTCTTTGGAGTGCCGGTGGATTGGAGACCTTCCTTTTCCAAAACCACTTTGGTCGTATTTGCATTAAGGGCTCCGTTCTGACTTAGGTAATCTGGTTCTCAAGGATTTTGTAATTCACAGTAATGATTCAATGACTGCCAGCAATTTGCCGCTATTTGCAAAGCGTTAGGAATTTTTGACGAAACATCAGCTTATCATCTAGCCTGTGCTTGATTTCAACTCTTGCAGAATGATTTCAACTCTTGCAGAATGATTTCAACTCTTGCAGAATGATTTCAACTCCTGCAGAATGATTTCAACTCTTGCAGAACGATTTCAACTCTTGCAGAATGATTTCAACTCTTGCAGAATGATTTCAACTCTTGCAGAATGATTTTAACTCTTTCAGAATGATTTCCACTGAATTTTGGGCAGGTACCGCGGAACCACATTAAAATGCATATTTATTTGTTTTGTTTTGATAGCCTGTTTCGGGGAAAAACCGGGGTAAAACTCAAAACTTGTTTTATCACGAAAGAAGCGATCTGATATTTTGCGGAATTGAAACAATTTTTATTATTACATTATTTTATTTTTTATTTTAAATGTTTTTATTTATTTATATATTTTACATTTTTAGTGTTCCCTACTTGCTGCGATAGCTTAGGCAGTGTTGTGGCAAGTAGTCCATTTCGTTTCGTGGTAAAGTAAAAAAATGAATTAAAAATAATTTTGTTAACATAACAATATATGTGTAGTACACTTTACATTATTTCATATAAATAACAAAAACATTATTTTTAAAAGTTATTTAAAGATACACGTATTCACAAAAAAAAGCATTGATTTATGTAGTTTTTTTTAATATACTCATTACAGTCCAATACAAAAATAACACGGAAAAAGATAAACAGCGAATCAATAAATCATTTTGAATAAATTTACGAATAGACTAAATCAAATCTACGCGACAACATGCACTATACTTTCAGCTGCCGAGAGATCACTCATTAAAAGGGGTTATTTTAACTCTGGTATTGAATATATTTCTTGTACAGGGTGTTTTGAGTTGGGGGTGTAACCTATTGTATATGAAGGGACTAAGAAAAGTATGCGATCTTTGCCTGCATGCAGTAGGAATGGAGGGTACTTGCATAATTTCAGAATAGAAATTTGCACCACGTGCTTATCTTATTATATACCTTCGTACTTCCCTTTCTCCTTCTACTCTGTTTTCTTTCGTCATTAACACTTACACGGAGTATTCTGCATTCTGTCCCCGTTCGACATTTGTCTCGTGCTAGTCGATGAATCTATCGAGCTGATGCGGCTAACCTATAGACGGCACCTCAAAATGGTCCCCTTCTCATTGCCTATTCACGCCGCGCCAAGCCCGGCCCGATGTAACGGCTGTTTCGCCTTGACACGCAAAACACAACACTAATCGCGTGTCGAGGTGTGACTGCGAAGGCATTGTCTTCACCATTATTTAGTTCAGAGAAAACTTTATGCAATGTTTTGCCCACAAAATATTTTGCATACCTGTTATTCAAAATGTTATTATAACCGTATACCAGTATAATAATTAATCATTCATGTTACAAGATATATTTTGATTGATAGATTTCCGTTAAATACTAAGAAATAGATTGCTACACCCTGAATAATGTATGTTTTTTTAATGGCACGGCGTGTGCGTGAGTTTTGATGTGACAACACGCCATAACCAGTGGATCTATGTCATTCCCAATTAACAAGAGAGTTGCAAAAGGAGAAACCGATTAAAGATTATAAGAAAGAAGATTTAAATAGCTAAAGCTATTTAGTGCCACGAAACCATCTTTAATTGTAATTTGTCACCAGGATTAGGCCACGATCATTATACGAGTATATGATACGATATATTTTTAGAAATCACTCTGTGTGATTATACATACCAATATAATGAGACTAAACATAGCATCGAACAAAGATACAATGAGATACCATGAAATAGAAATCTAACATAATGACAGAGAGAAAGAGACAAATGTGTACATAAGGATTACCAAGGAACACCTGAACATGTGAATAAGGGATAATGGGAAATTTTATGAGTTTATGGGAAATATACCTAATATTGGGCTATTGGACACATTTAATTGATTATTAAGAATTTTTCTTTTGGTTTAAACAGATTTCTTTATGTCGACTTGTCGAGTGATTCTAAATTATTTAATCTGTCGCCTTGACCATTTTCATGCATAATCTCGTTATTTCTTTGTTCTATATTATATTTTGTCTCATCTATTTGTATATATTAACACACAGTATGTATGTTTTTTATTAGTTAATGATAATGCATGTGTTAAGCGAAACCGGTCTGTCTAAAAAAACAAAGTGATTGTTTTATTTCATTAATATGTCAAACCAGAAAATGCTTTCTATCAAAATATTATGCATTTGTTTTGTACAAAAATTATTATTAATACGTGAGTGTAAAGATTCTTTTAAGTGGGATTAAAAAATTACCTACTATTTAACTACTCGAATTTCTTGTGAGAACACGAACAAGTATGGTGATTTAAACTAACTTTAATTCAAATGACACAATCAAACTTATTTTAACCACATTAATTTTTACGCCTACCGGTTTCGGAACAACCGTTCCATCATCAGGGCAAAGTATATGCATGGCAAATGGTTCGTTATAATGGTTTCATTTGACTGTGATGGATAACCACAAACTAATAGCTTCATACAATAGTATAATTTTAATTCACTAGAACGTACATTTTTTCTGCAGTTTCTAAGGTGTGTCAGACTGCGTTTTCAAAGAGAAATTGACTTCCTGTATAGGCCACACAATGCGCCGCACACAATTTCACACATTCGCATGGATGTTGAACAAAGTTGCAATTTAAAAATAAAAATATTATTTTAGGACATAAAACTTAGAAAAATAATAAAAAAAATGTTTCGACGGGCCTGTGCATTGTAGGTTTTCACGCAACCGTTCTTAAATCGCGGCGTAATTTTCATCATGCACTCTGAAATATTTATTTAACTGGCAACAATTATACATGGCGACATATGTTATTAAATTGTACCGCATTTTTCATATACAAAAATAGTAATATTTATTTATTTAAATCACACATTATTTAACATCAACATTTAAGAAAGCTTTGACATCCCAATTAGAAACAGATCCCGTTTTAGGACAGTCAAACTAACAAGTTTATTTCATATTACGTGCCATTATACAAAAGGGGAAAAAGCTAGTATTAACACAGTATTGCAAAAAGATAGTATTGAATAAAATCCACTATGTTAAACTGTTGCTATAACATTTAAATATAAGTATGAAAAAAAATGAACCCGCCATGTCGTATTGAGGTTAGCTCATAAATATACCACTCTGGTTAGCCACAGATTACATATTCAAAAGAAGAAGATTTGTTTGTGTTGAATATTTCCAAAATGGAAAACTCAAATAGGTACCTACTAAAGAACTTTATTATATATTTTGAAAAATAAATGCTTTGAACGAAATAAAATTTTCAAATGAACGTTTCTTTTATTTTTTTATTTAGAGATAGTAATAGTCGTCATAAGGCATTTTTTTCGCTGTCAAATCAATTATGGCACCCAAACGACAAGCAAGAATTCACAACTTCATAACTTTATAAAAAAAACCCTTGCAAGCCGGGTATACATCAGCTAACAAATTATAAATCCTATCATCTCACAAAGTGTGTGTAGTTTTCGTTACGAGTATTTTTGGCTTGCCGCGACTTTAACGTGGAATCAGATCACATTGATATTCACGAACCAGCCAGAACTCGTTCTAGATTCTGCAACTTACATTGTTACATATTTATTATGAGCGATCTGTTTAACCTTGGTTGCTTGACACACATCATAGATTCGCTTATACATATTTATAAAATGTTCACACCACTCTACACCCTTCTGAATAAATCAGACCATGAAATAACCCGAGACTGCTCTACAAATGGGTAAGGCCACAGCGCAATGGGTAGGTACTCCCGATAACTCAATAGGCACAAGAGAGACGATCTAACAAAATCCAATGAAAAACAATGTAATAATATATCAATACTATCAAAACATTGCATATGCCACTAGTAAGGAATCGAGTAAGAGTACAATTCCACAGTGGTCTGCTTCCAACTATGTTCTTAAGATACGTATATTTTAGAATAGGTATTTCTACAGAATACCAAGAGTACGATTACCTACTTTATTCACTAAATTTAGTAAAATTATTTGCTTGACGGCTTCGAAGATCGAGGGTTCAAATTAAATACTTAATTTGTGTTGTTTCACGATTAAATCATTAAAATAATACACAGTATATTTACGAACGTTCCAGAGTGGAAGATGCTCTTAGTATCGCCCTGGTGAAAGACCACCATTCAAAATTGAAACGTTACTTGAAATAGTTTTAGCAGTGTTTTACCAGATCTGAATAGCCAGGTATCTTCCTCTTTCCCTCCCGACTACCTTCAGCCGCACAATATTCCCCAATTGGAGATGCCATAGTCTCGCTGGCTCGAGACGGTTGGGAGCAGTTGGGACTCTTGTGCCGTACAGATATTAAAAAAAATAAATCAAATATTCGATTTAACGTGTTAGTTTAAAATTATTCATTCATTGTTTAATATCCCTGAATTGCTATATTTCTTTGAATATTCCTGGCAGTACAGTTACAATACAGTACACGTACCTACCATATTATTGTGACAATTCTACTTCAAAGTCGCAATATTATACTCCTATGGGACGGATTCAACATCTGGGGAACAAATACTTGTATATTGTTGAAATATTTAGAACATCCACATTAAATATTTATAATATCTTCAAAAGATCGGTATTCACTTTGTGGCTTCATTATTAATAAATTAATAAAAATTACTTTCTTAACACCACTTTTTAATATATGAATATCAACATGTTTCGAAAGCGAAGCTTTCCTCATCAGGACATACAGAATACCTAATTATGTATTCTGTATGTCCTGATGAGAAAACTTCGCTTTTGAAACATCATGTATTAAAAAGTGTTGTTAAAAAGTTATTTTTATTCATTTATTAATTATTTATAATTTTGAAACTGTCAATTCATGGTGGAATTACAATTTAATATCATTTGATTTATTAAAAAAAACCTTTGTATTTATATGCATCCTGTTATTTAGATTAAACAGGTTTTTAAATAAAATTATTCAGACATCAACATTACAACATAAGCATGCTTTAATAGGGTTTTTTTCATCTTGTAGAGCTATATTATCAATGAAACTATTTAACTCTGGATAAAAAGTGTCAAATTATTTTGTTTGCTTTTACATAACCTATTCAATATTATTTGTAAATATCCTGTAACGCGCGTAAAAAAAACATAAATAAGTAAATAACATTAAGTTTTATTTTATACGTTTTTTTAGTGCAATCGATAGCAAGGACAACTATATGACGTCATGAGGTGCTAATTTCCTTGACGCCACTTAGAACTTAATTTGAACGATTTTTGATAGATTTAAAAAATAGATTTTGTAATGAGAATTATGTGCCGTCTTTTATAAAAAAAATACAAAACTTTAAGGTTAGCCGGTGAACACATGATGGATTTCCGTCAGGTATGAATAATAACAAATATTTCGGAACATTCCTATGAGATTCGTAAAGAATGCAAGGCTGATGTAAGCGTAGTGAGCAAGATTAAGAAAGGGACGCTTAGATGGTTTGGGTATGTAGAGCGAATGAACGAAGAAAGGAGTGTAAGGAGAATATATGACGCGAATGTGAATGGAAGAAGAAGCCAGGGACGCCCGAGGAAGACATGGCACGATCAAGTGAATCAAATACTCGAGTCGGGCCATGTCAGAAGTCGGAATAACAGAAGAGAATGTATGAGGCGTTGTATGAATGTGAATGAAGCAAGAAGTGTGTGCCAAGATCGAGTTGTTTGGCGGTCCGTCCTCTCTGCCTACCCCTGCGGGGAAACGGCGTGATGGTTAGTTAGTTAGTTAGTCACTCGTCACAATTACCGCCCGGGACGTATTCAGACAGGGATATTCACAACTGACGCGGGTATGTGACGTCATGTGACGTGATCCCTTGATACCATTTACAACTTCAAATATGTGCCTGACTATTAATATGTCCTTAAATTAATTCTGACTTTTACGTTAGTCCGTGAATATTAAAAGAAAGTTACTGTCTTCAGGGAACAAATTAACGAATTCAACTAACCCCCGCACTGACGCCGCGGGTGTGCGACTGAATTCTTTGACGTCAATTACCTCTACAAATTGGGTCATTTTTACGAGTTTAGTAAAAGGGAATACTTCCACACAGCATCCCCAAAGATGACATAAACCCTGCGGGAAATTATTTCCCCCAGCGCCTCATATCTGGAGTTAATAATAAAAATATTAATGATAATAATAATAAATAATTTTTTTTTCATAATATTTCATTCAATGTTTTATAATATTTTTTATTATGTTTAATTACTTACTTACTTTAATCAATTTTTGTTTACGTTTATAATTTGTCCGCTCTTACCTTATTGTGTTCTATGTACATCATTTATTTATAGTTGACATTATTATTTTTTAGTATTCTATATATTTCTGATGAAGAAAGCATCGCTTTCGAAACATGTTGATATCTGTGTATGTTAATAAAGTGATGAATACACAGTAATTTTTTAAATCATTTATTTATAAATAATAATAATAATAATAATAACTAATCATTCATTTCAGATGTCACAGTTCTTTGGAGTGGTAAATAAGAATTGATTATTTCCGATTATCATAACAATAAACGAAATCTGTTGCACGCTCACATGATGCTAATTTGAATATTTAAAAAAATCGCTCTTAGCATGTAATAGGCTATATTGAAAAGAATTGTTTGTTGGTGGGTGTATATTGTACATACGGAATATGACTAACTAACTAACTAACCATCACGCCGTTTCCCCGCAGGGGTAGGCAGAGAGGACGGACCGCCAAACAACTCGATCTTGGCATACACTTCATGCTTCATTCACATTCATACAACGTCTCATAAATTCTCTTCTGTTATTTCGACTTCTGAGATGGCCCGACTCAAGTATTTGATTCACTTGATCGTGCCATGTCTTCCTCGGATGTCCCCGGCTTCTTCCATTCGCATCATATATTCTCCTTACACTCCTTTCTTCGTTCATTCGCTCTACATGCCCAAACCATCTAAGCGTCCCTTTCTTAATCTTACTCACTACGCTTACATCAGCCTTGCATTCTTTACGAATCTCAACATTTTCACTCGATCATACATGGTTTTACCACACATTCGTCTCAGAGATCTATATACGGAATATGAAATAGAATAAATTGTTATTGTGAGTTTAATGCTTAAAAGTCATTTAAAAATCTATAAAAACAATTGAAAAAATCATTTTCTAAAAATATACTGCTGCGTCAATTTAAAAATATCCGTATGAAGAATGAACAAGCACTAGAGCCTAAGACGATCACATGTAACATATTTTAATATTCCAGTTTGTAAAACCTCTTAAGGACAAAGAAGTTTTTAATATAATGCTATTAAGGTATTCAATTCCCTACCTGTCTGTACCTAGTGACATCAGGAATACGCAAAACAAAAGTTCCTTTAAAAGTAAGATCATCACCTCCAATAAACCTGTCTGTTTCTAAATTATATTATACCCTTAAATTCACATTTTTAATTAATTTATTTTTTTAATTTTAATCTA
Organism: Halesus radiatus; assembly: GCA_022606495.2. Classification (NCBI taxonomy): domain Eukaryota; kingdom Metazoa; phylum Arthropoda; class Insecta; order Trichoptera; family Limnephilidae; genus Halesus; species Halesus radiatus. The sequence goes on from JAHDVE020007814.1 coordinate 110,312, forward strand.
TTAATCTAAATATCCTAGCTGAACAACCACCCCTGTAAATTGCCATCTCGACACAGGAGTTTCACACCTAGTGAGATGGGCATTCCGTCAGCCGATAACAAATGTTCATATTTATTTAACAAAAACGAAAACATTAACCACTCATCTCACTAGTACAGTTCTGTATTATTGAAACACCAAAGTTATTGAAACTATTTATAAATAACTATAAAATCTACAGATGGCAGTAAATTTAGAGATTACAAATATAATAATTTCATTGTAACCCAAATAAATATCATAAAATATCTGTCCTCCAATTAGCCACAATCATAGGGTGACTATATTTTTGTTATATGTGTTATAAATAATAATATTGAAATAGTTAATTTCAATATTTAAAAGCATTACGTTCTAAAGGTGTTTTATTCCCAAAATATTTAAAACAGCGCCGTCTGCGTGCGTGTATTGCGTTTCGTTTCCCCTCAACATATAAACGTATTACAGAACAGTTTACCTTGCGACAAATGCGGTTTAAGGCTAAAACATGCTAAATTAACTGTTGTTATAAGAGGCCAGACGGTCTGTGCAGCTGTGACACCGTGTTCCACGAAGGCTACTTGTTACTTGCCACTCGTGGAACATGTTTTGTAGAAAACTTATATTATTTATAGAAACTGACAGTCTCTTACCTGTAGGTAGGTACCTCACACCTCCCCTAGGTCACACAAAGGTCATATATTTACTGAGAGTTTGCAATTTGGTTGTAAATAAATAGAAACATGTTATTATTTTTCCGCAACCATCGAAATAACTGTCATCAGATTCAATACCTATGTGACTGTGTACATGAGACAAATATTCCCTGGTTATGATAATTTTACGATTTTAAAATCATTCTTCTTCCATGATAATAAGCGGAGACTTTGCTTGTGCAGTGATGGAGGACTTAGCAACCATAGGATTTGACCCGCATAGGGAACCCACGGCTTTTTACCAGTTGACACCAACGCCTCTAATAAAACAGTTATTCAAACAAATTGTTGGAATTTTAACTTATAGTAAAAATTTATTAAAAAAATAGAATTTTGGAGTAAAATGTTCAAATTCATCTCAATTTTGCCTCGACAAAGGATATATTTTTTTTACTAATAACGCTTCACTTCGTTGTGTCCATCCAAAAGATTTTTGAGCTGATTTTATTTGATTGGATCCCGAAGAATGGCTTTATTACCCATACATATCCGTACGTGACATTTATATAATTTTATAAAACTTTAGTACCATATCAATAAAAAAATACAACAGATATTAATATATTTAAAACTAAACTCAAAACATGGCCGAGAAAGTTGATTTAAAATCAACTTGCAAACATTATGAATACAATGTAATGGCCGTTCTTCCCAAATTTTCGAATGATCAATCTGAGGTACCGATCAGCCAGGTATTTTGTTGGACAAGTAAGTTAGATTTTCTCCAGTTTTATTTAAAACATACAAAAAACATGTTTTTGACATTCAAAAACGGAAATAAGTCTTTATCAATCAATATTTGAAAATCATAAAATAGATCGCGAACCAATGATGACATATAATACTTCGGTGACTTTGTTTACACCATTTTTATTAAAATAAATAAATAATTATGACGCTTAGATGGTTTAGGCATGTGGAGCGAATTAACCAAGAAAGGAGTGTAAGAAGAATGTATGACGCGAATGTGAATGGAAGAAGAAGCTGAGGACGTCCGAGGAAGACATGGCATGATCAAGTGAATCAAATACTTGAGTCGGGCCATTTCAGAAGTCGGAATAATAGAAGAGAATGTATGAGACGATGTATGAATGTGAATGAAGCAAGAAGTGTATGCCAAGATCGAGTTGTTTGGCGGTCCGTCCTCTCTGCCTATCCCTGCGGGGAAACGGCGTGATGGTTAGTTAGTTAGTTTAAATAAATATCTCTACATGTTTCGATAGCAATACTATCATTCTCGGAAATATATGAATACTTTATAATACATTATAAAGTAATAACGACGCCGCAAAGTTACCAATCGTTTGAAGAAGTAATATTTTATGTTTCTTAATTTACTTATCACCTTTATATTTCATTCTAAAAGAGAAAATGAAAACCTTAATTTTATGTTTAAATATAAAACATTAAAACTTTCACCTAAACTCTAGAAATGTGATAAAAATTATTATAATACCCAAGCAAAGGCTTTGCCTTTTTGGAATTTTTTTGTTTATATATATATTTTTAAAATATTAATATACTTTAATATGTTTAAAAAAGATTACAAACATAAAAAACTAAATAAAACATCATTACCAAACTCTTCGGTAATAGTATCGGCTCAACATGCCAGGGTTTCTACCATCGAGCGACTTGACGAACGTACGAGTACATATCGTAAATAGAGAGTTTAAAGAAGAACGAAATTCCTTACCTATGATATTCCCAATTGGGGTATATTATGTGGCTGAAAGAAGCGGGAAGGGAAGGAGATTGGGAATAGGGAGGTTGGAACGTGTATAAATAATACTAACCATTTAAATAAAATAAAATAAAAACAGTGTAGGTATTACAAAGAAAATTTACTCATTAATCCATTGTTTGAACACCTAAGAACCACTTAGGCAAAGAATATGTTGCCAGTAGACGTGAAGTGTAAGATATTCCATACGACGTAGCAAAATTTTACTTTCAGAATTATAAAACTTTCAATGTTTAATTAGAATTTAAATTTATTAGCCGACTCTCATTAGCAATTGTTATTTTAATGAATGAATGAATTTTTTTACTACTGATTGGGCGAACAATAAGTATACTTGTGTGTTTTTATATTTGGGTGATTACTGGTGATGATGATGACGATCGTTGTTTATTTTCGAGTGATTTTTATTCACCTGAAATAATCGTTAACCTCCATACAGGTTTACTCGTATATAAGAAACTTTATAAATTCAAAACTGTAAACTTTGCCTGCTCTTAACGTAGGTTCTACTAATGGGACATACACAGTACCGTAAACCTTTTATTACATTAAGATGTTATAAATGAAAAAAAAGTTGTTTTGTAAAAATCACTATTTTAATAAATAAATATCAATATGTTTCTAAACCAATGGTTCCCTCTTCGGGATACAAAGTTTACTGAAATATAATGACATAAGCGTAAACAAAAAAGGTTTCACAGTTATTCTAATGGTTGCACAGTGTGTTCTTTGGGTATATTAGATTTAAATGGAACTGTTTTCATTTTTACTTTTGAAGTCGAACAGAAAATTTGAAACATGCTGTATGCTAGCAATCCACCATGCAATACCTATTATACGAGTTTTGTGACAAAAAATACGTTGACTCGATTAGAAAGTATTCTTTTTGTGAACTTATAAATAGAACGCGCGTGTAAAGAGAGGAGGATACAGCCAAACGGCTAACGGACATGCGGTTGGAATGTGAATCCATATCTACTGAACATGGACTGCCATGGAATGGCTTGTCGACAAATACAAAAAGAGATTTTGCATGCCTCTCTATCTGATAATAAATATTTAAAAATAAATAATTAAAAAATTACTTTGTAATCACCAGATTATTAATATATACATATCGGCGTATTTCGAAAGCGATGCTTTCCTCATCAGGAATATACAGAATACTAGAAAATAACAATGTCAAATGTAGAAAAATGATAATAATGTAAGAATAGACAAATTATAAACATAAACAAAAATTGATTTAAATAAGTAATAAAATCAAAAATATTAATGAAAAATTATTATAAAACATTGAATAACAAATTCATATTTGTAATTAAAAATATAAATTATTATTAATATGTAAATAAATTGAATATGCAGCTATTATTATTTTTTTATTAATTATTAAAATTGACTATTAACACTTTATCTAATTTCTAAAATTTCTAATTTGTCTAATTGTAAACCGGTTGTATTTGTATATAATTTTTTTCAAAGTAATTTTTAATTCATTTACTAACATCAACGCCACAAAGTGAATACCAATTGTTTGAAGAAATTATAAATATTAGTTTTTTTGTTTGTTTGTGATAGAATAATAGTTTTACAAACAGTGAAGTTATGTCATCCCATTCTTAATTATAATGTACATAACATATTTTACATAATAGAAAAAAATGCACCTCCCAAGTTACTTTTAGTAATTTGTCTACAGGATCTTCTTACGCGTTTTAAGGTTCAGTCCTAAAAATTATAAATATTTCAATAAATACCAACTCTTCTTGTGCCACCAATCTTATAATAAATGTAACATCAATAAAAAAAGGAGGATAAAATAGCAACTGTAAAACTATCGTCTCTATACTTAAATTTTCTAATAAAACTGTGTTCATCTGAAGCGACCTGCCAGGTAAGTATGTTTTTCTGTGTCTGCCTATACATAATTAGTTAAAGAATAGGAAGTAATATTTGTACAGCGCCCTTGAGGTGATTTTTCACAAAAACGGCGCTATACAAATCATCCAATTATTATTATTATTATATTTGTGAAACAAAATGCATACATAAAGACGGTAACAAGGAACTCCAGTGAAAAATAAACAATAAAACTTTGTTTTAATCATTTTTTTATTTTATACGTCTATCGGTTTCGTAACGTTCTTTCATCAGGGCAAAATATGCACTAACTTAGCAATATTACAAAATTATGGCAGAACGTATATATTAAGTGTCACAGTGGGGTTGGGTGCGTAACTACTGATTAATAATTGTTAGTATATATATATTTTGCCCTGATTAAGGAACAGTTGTTCAAAACTGGTCGGCGTCGTATAAAACAAAAGAAAGTTTTATTGTTTCATTTAATTATAATGGATAACAACAATGCGATAACTTCATACAATTGTATACAAATATTATGGCTTAAAAACTATTATGTAATATAAATCAACAAACGGGGATTCTGAATATATAAGTTTTTATATTAATAATTCTACGTAGAATTTATAAACCCTTATTTCAAATTTAATAAAAAAAATCATCTCATCAAAACTCCCTGTTTCGTTGGTTCCATTATAACGCTTGTGTGACGTCATGTACCCCCCCCCCCAATCACTTTCCACTATGTTTCAAATCTTTTTCGTGTTTTGCTGTATTTAAAAAAAATCAACCTTTAACGGGGAGAGGGACGTCGGAGAGTTATTATTTATCAATTCAAAATAATGATATTATTATAATAAATTGTTTTTTTTTGTTTTTTTGTAATGTGGATTACAAATCATTGGTTACGTTTATTTACAAAAACGCAACGACAAATGATTATACATACTTTTCTCCACTTTAAAAATCATATTCGTATTTTAAATATTTTGTAAAACATACAATGCGACTGTCAGAAAAAAGTAAAATTTCTGATTAGATTTTGATAAATTCTAAGCCAATATAAATTTATAAAATATATAATAAACATTTTCTATTTAAAACATTATGTTTATCGTATTGCGTAATAATACTATTATTATTTTGAATTAATAAATAATAACTCTCCGACGTCCCTCTCCCCCTTAAGTTAGAAAACATCGATTAAAAAAAAAATGGACTAGAGTTCCTTATTTCAAACTGTTCATGTCTTCCAATCTGAATCAATCTAATAATAGATACTACCCACTTAAAAATTATACACTTCTATTTTTCATTCGGTGGTTAGCTTCTTTTTTGCCACTCGAATGTCAAGCTGTAGACACAAACATTTTGCTAAATAATCCTATGGCTAAATTGGCAGGCTCGTTGCCACGTGGCAATTTCTTCAAACCATCCCAGTTCAGTGGTACAATATTAACATAGTTGTCCACTAATGATGTTAAATAGTTGGTTAGAAAAGAAAACACCTCTAAAGTTGTATTCGAACGAACTACGCATTTCGAGTTGGTCTAACGTAGTATCCAGTTATGTTTTCGGTTTTCAAGGCCGGAATTTCGGTCGACGTAACAACACATCTAGTTCCAACCCGAGATTTATCTAATATGCAGGTGTCTATGCGGCTAACCGGTTCTTTTGTAATTAAGAAACCATTATCTATCTCGAAATTTAAACTGATAGCTAAAGTTTAAGTGTACGTACGCTGGGATGATTGTTACTTTATCGATATTTCATATAAAATTAATACTTCCTATCTGGGATCAGTCGAGACAGATACCTGGATAGGAATCATTCGAAATATGTAGGTATCATTCGAGGTAGGTGCGGTGCATCAGGTATGTCGATATATAATTGTGGAAGTATCTTTCTAGGTACGTATCATTCAAAATAGGTATCATTCGAGATAAGCATGTGTGATTCGAGATATGTATCATTCGCTGTAGGAGTCATGAATTAAATCAAACTAGTATTTTATAACCTATTTTTTTTGCACCTAAATTTGTTTATTTTTATTTTTATTGACATTTGTAAAAACAAACCGTTAAAAGACCTTTCCTTTGGTGGTCATACTTAAAATTCTTTGGAAACAAATTAATGGAAAAATAATTAATGGAGTTAATTACTTTTCACTTAGACCAGAGGTTCCAACCTTTTTTTTCTCACCGTCCACTTTTGTAATATATTTTTCTTATATTATATACTTGCATGCTGAATTTGTTGTCTTAGATATATATTGAGAATGAAAATTGCCCATTAAATTAAATGAATAAATATAAATTATATAAATATATAAATTGATTTGTAATGATTGCAACTATTTTTACATCGGAAAGACTTGTAGAAATTTCAGTATTAGGGTTAAGGAACACCTAAGATGTTTAAATAATAACAACTATTCTGAATTTGCAAATCATATTTTAGAAACCAATCATTCGTTTGATATAAATAAAGGTTTAAAAGTTTTACATACAAATACAACTGGTTTACAATTAGATAAATTTGAAATTTTAGAAATAAGAAAAGTGTTAATAGCGAATTAAATTTAATAAATAATCAAATATTTTTTAAAAATAGCTATCTCTTAAATTTATTTTCATATTAATATTAATAATGATAATTTTTATTTATATTTCTAATTTAAATGTATTATTCAATGTTTTATAATTATTTTGTCATTAACATTTTTAATCTGTTACTTACCTACTTTAATTCATTTTTGTTTATGCTCATATTTTGTATATTCTTAAATTATTGTTTTAAATTTTTTTATCATTTTTCTATACTTGAAATTATTTTTTAGTATTCATTTATTCCTGAAGATGATAGCATTGCTATCGAAACATGTAGAGAAATATTTATATATTTTAATTAAAGTGGTAAATACAAAGTATATTTTTAATGTATATAATAAATGAATAAAAACTTATTTTTTATATGATTTCGTTATATATTCAACGGTCACATAAATATCAAAGAGATGCACCAACACCAGTGCAGACGCGTGCCATTTAAACAAAGTCTTCTCGCGATTCTATCTCTAAGCAAAAATAATACTAATATTTGTTCGCGTTAAACTAACAACAATGTAGTAGCCCCGAAAGAGTCACTAAATAACTTGTCACGAAATTATCACGTGCTTCAATACCATGAATATATACCATGTACAAATATCTACAGAAATTAAGGAAGTCATTCGCTGTGACGACGTTGAACGAACTGTTCATTTTTGATGCTCATCGAATGGTGTATCTTTCTCAGGATACATATTTTCCTGATGACAAACTCCTGGGATTTTCACGATCGCGTTCGCTACCGAAAATTCCCCGAATCGCTCGGTGAACTGAAACCTTTTCATTGCAAAGCGCTTTCGATGTTTACCTCATTGTGGACCATCCCACCACCTGATTCAACGATACTAACGTACCAAGCACCACCACTGTGCAAGAAAACAGATGTACGAACTAAATCCATTGCTTTTCTTCATAATATTCATGTATTGGTAATAATTCTGATATTACTCCATCATCGGCAGCATTGTAATGCTCTATTTTCAGAGTTTAGATTGTAAATAAAATCGCGGCCGTTCGAAAATGTGTGGAAGTAAATTAGTTCGGACAAGTCTCGTGAAAACTTGCGAAGTCACTACTTAAAATGTACACTAAATTAAATAATAGTAAACATTCAGTTTATCAAGCAACAGAGCTCAATTTAAATAGGTAATGAATGCGACGGCTTGGCAGGTCCACCTGGGGAAATGAGGAAAAATTCGCCTATGAGTCAACTTTCAGCATTTTTTCATTAGGTTGGTGTATTTAAATGTTGAATGTTGAATATGTTATTTACTGAATAAACTAAACCATACAATTTTAGTTAGTTTGCTAACCCTCTGTGCTGCGTGGACGATTGGCGTTACCTAATAAATAGAAGGTTCGAAAAGTAGCTAAGAAAATGTTCAAAGCATAGAGCAAATCTTACACAAATAATACACATAGATGCCCTAACACGCAAGAGGAAGAAACAATAAAAAACAAAAGGCGCCGAACGCGTAAAACAAAAATAAGTGAGAAGGTTCGACTTGTTTACAAAACCCGAATATTTTGTTAGAATATATATATTTTGTAATTTACTTACCGGAGTCAAAATCACGCGAAACAAACGTGTTGCCAAAATGGGTGTCACATGACCTTTACCTCCAGCCCTCGAAATTGGATGTTAAGGCAAGTCTATTTATTCTGACGTGAGTGGTTCAGAATAAGCTTGTTATGTCATTTTATAGAGCAAATAAACCGATCCTGTTCGATTATAAATTAAATATTGGCTCCCTATCTACCGTCAGATCTATTAAGGAACATAGTGTCCCCTTAGACTGTAAGGTTTCTTTTCGAGACCACATCAATAATGTCACTAATAAATGACTAAAAGACCCTGGTTTGAGTTAACAAATTTCGACATTCTGAACAGTGGAGAATGGTACCCATAATTAGTTTTGGTACCAGTCAGAATGATTTTTTGATATAATTATTAATGAAAGAAATTATAGTATTCATGAGCACACCAATTATCAATACTGATATTATGAAACTGTTAATGGTCAATACTAGTATTACTCTTTTAGTTAAAGTTTTTAAAAATGTGCTAAATTTTATTATTTATGTTTAGTTGTGGTTTACCATGAATAGAATATACAATTATGTACGGTAAAGCTCATCCTTATTTTGACATTTGACATTCTAACCTCAAAACTGATCAAAACCGACCGGCCATAGATTTGGAGCTTTTGGCGGACTTTGAAAAATTGAAACTTTGAAAATTATTTTAACCATGAAAACTAACTTTAGAAAAAAACAAAATATACTGGTATTTAAGTTTGAACGTCATTATTAATAAAAAAAATTGAAAATTGAACTGGAGTTCCTTATTGGAAATTGACCGTAAAAAAAATAAAATGTCGTGTGAAGAAAAAATGACCGACAAAGGACAATAGAGGAGAGACAGTGTGAAACAAAATGTTCTGACAATATTTAGGCAACAGCTGAATCAAAATGACAAATCGTGGCGATGGACAAACTTATGAAGACTTATCACAAAAAATAGATTGAAAATAGCAAGAAAATCGTACCGGAGTGGGGTCCAGTTATAAGGCTTACCCAAGAGTCGTAGTCACTGAAAATGGTTAATTTTATATTTAATGGTCACAGAGAGCCAGTGAAAGGGAACGAATAGACGCCCTCGAAATGTGGTGCTGGAGAAAAATGTTCTGGATTCCACGGATAGCCAGGCACACTAATCATTCTGGAATAGCTAGGCATCCAAAATAGGCTACCAACTGTTTGCCTACAACGCATTCTCACGTTGCTCGCCAAGCCGAGAACTCGAACCTGGTGAATGGTCGCTGGAGAAGAAGGCAAGATCACCGGTGCGTTGGACTGATTAATTATCACAGGAGTCCATAACCTCTGTGTCTGCGGCACTTCATGCAGCGCAAGACCGTGAAGATTGGAAAAGCCTAGTTCATCAGGGCTATTGGAATGTGGATCACGATCACATTGATGAAATGGGGTTTGATCGGTATTATTTATGACCTAACTTTACGTTGTAATTGGCAAAATTAATTTTATGATAACTTATTGAAGCTTATAAACCTCATTGTAATATATTTTATAAAATGGGATAGGTATATCCGAAACACTATATAAAGGATACAAATAAATTCTGGTAGAATCTCGTAGTCATTATAAAAAGATAGCAGTCAAAATACATGGGAAGTAATTGAAGATGAGGGAAATATTTCCAGTTGGGACTCTAATTATTTTTTTTTATAAAGAAAAACACTTTTACATTCATAAAAATAAATAAAATATGTTTGCATATATGGATTTACAAAATTATACACTTCATTTTTTGTTTTCTTTATATAAAAAGGCGTAAATATTGAAGAAGAATTGCCGCCATTTTTAATATTAGTATGAAATGACATTTGTGGAAAGTGCCAACTGCATAAAATAGAAATATAAAACAGGTTTTTAGGTTCTTATTTTGAGTTTTTTCTTTGATAAAACTTTTCAAAGAAAACACTCAAAATAAGAACCTAGAACCATTTTTTTTTATTTCCGCACATGTAAACACTTTTTTTTTTATTTTTATGAAACTGAAAGTATATTTCTTTTTTACAAATTACAAGTTTTTCAACTGAGTCAAATATTTACCGAAGATGACATTGACAGTACTTAAAAGTCGAAGTAGACCATGAGATACTGGATGCCGGTCCCAGCTGCTACCGTTACCTTGATCTTCTCTGTGTCTTTTCGGTTTCATGTTTCACTTTGAGAGTTGTTAATATTATCTTCAATAATGAAAAATTAATTTAAAGTGTTTTTTTGTTTTATTCATCAATTATGTGTTTTGCATTATTTATTACCGCTGAAGGGTTCAGGAGTGCTCATCTGATGGTTACTCACGTGTGTCCGGTCAAATATTAACGTTTCGACCCTGAAAATGAGAGCCACTTAGACTGTTTGTATGAATACTTAACTGTTAACGCAGAGTCAATAAGTAAACACCGTTTATTGGGTTTCTTCGTTTAATTTTTTTTACTTGACTTTAATCGATTGTTTGAAAAGTGTAAAGAAAGAAGAATGTGCGTATTTTACCTGCGGCAAAACGTGATGGTTTACGTAATACTTTGATGATAAGTCAACACACTAGCTATCTTCAAACACATCATCTTTTCGTGGTGCCATTTAACTCTTTGAAGCACTGTAGTATCAAAAATCGATCACTAAGACAATACATAATTCTGTGAAATTGAAGATACTCTCAGTATCGCCCTGGTGAAAGACCACCATTCTGAATTGAAACGTTGCACGAAATGGCTTTTAGCCGTGTTTGGTGACTAGATCTGAATAGCCAGGCATTTTTCCACCTTCCTCTTCCCCTTCTCCTTCTCCTCCCCAATACTTTCAGCCTCACAACATTCCCCATTCGGGGATGCCATATTGTCTCCCTGGCTTCAGACGGTTGGGAGCAGTTGGGACTCTTGTGCGGTATTCATGTAAAAAAAAAGTAACAATTTGTGAAACATGAATTCTTGACTTCATAATAAGGAACTCCAGTGAAAAATATTATGGCTATAAAAATATATATTCATATAGATCAGCAAACGCCGGTTCTGAATATGTAACTTTTATTGTTTATCATCATACGTAGAATTTATAAATCGTTATTAAAATGTGAATAAATAAACATATATAATTTCTTCAAAACATTGATATTCACTTTGTGGCGTAATTATTAATAAACGAAAAAAAAAATACTTTGTATTCATCACTTTAATTAATACACACAGATATCTACAAGTTTCGAAGGCGATGCTTTCTCCGTCAGCAATATATAGAATACTAAAAATAATTATGTCAAGTATAAAGTGGTGAATACAAAGTAATTTTTTAAATTAATTTATAAATAATCATCTCATCAAAACACCTTGTTACGTTGGTACCATATCATTTGGAACATCTGACGTCACGTATGTATTCTGTTTTTCGATTAGTATGGACAATTTTGTTATTCGATTTAGTTTAGTATTTCAATTATGTGTTTTTTTTTTAGGTTTGGCGAAATTTAATCATAATTTGGATGACTTTATGCTCTTTAATTGTTTAAAAAAAACTATTAATGATAATAATAACGAGAAAACCAATTATCAATACGAATATTACGATAATGTTATTTCTCAATACTATTATTATTCTTTGAGTTAAAGTTTCTAAAGAGGTACATAATGTTATTACTTATGTTAAGTATGGTTTAATATGAATATAATATAAGGCAAAGCTCATCCTTGTCTTGACATTTGACATTCTAACCTCAAACTGATCAAATCCGACCGACCATAGATTTGGAGCGTTTTGGCGGACTTTGAAAAATTGAAACTTTGAAAATTATTAAAATATTTAATAAAAAAGGAACGGGCAGGGGTTCTCTGGGAAAAAAGTTTGGCAACCTCTGATATAACTAAAACTTCCGTTATCAAACAACTAAAATACTTAAATTTATTATCTTATGTACTTTATACCTTGATCGTCTACCGAGTATTGGAAATTGGTTCAAACACAGACAGTTGTAGATCAACACGATTTGGTTGTAATAAAATTTACCCTTCCACCCATCGCAATAAAACAAACAAGTTGAAACAGTCATATTTTTTTATGTTCCCTCGTCAAATTATCTATAACTAAATTACGGGTAGTTAATTACGACGTCATTATTACAACGCATTCTAGCATTAATTTACGGTAACTCTTAATGCTATTTTGTGGGTCAATAATTAAAAAAAAATAATAATTGGTGTCAGACGGCGCGGCGTTTCTTAATTCATATTTTTACTCTGATGCTTGTTTTATTAATCCTAGACAACTAACATTCGTGCGAAACCCATTAAAACTAACCATTCATCAATTCGATTAACGATTTTTGGGATAGATATTAAAAATAAAAACAACATATGTTTATTTGACACATATATTATGAGGCAAAGGTTATATTGATAAATAAAATTATTTTTAAAATACATGTACTTTTGAATAATTTTTAGAAAGGCTATAGTTTTTATGAGATCATAAGAAAAAAAAAGCCTTTTCTTATTTAGCGAACTAAAATTATAAGGTCACTGAAAATTCATCTCCACAATGTTCGCCACAATTTTTCTAACCATTCATTGAAATAACGAGTAGGTTCGCGATACCTCGACAAATTGTACACTTATCCGCCGGACACCGTGGCGAGCACTGAGTTGACAGGCGACAACAAGATCATCGGCGTGCGCGTCAAAAAGAGACAGCGTATTTGATGTCTAGGGTTAAATAAAACATTTCAGTTAAATAGTTCGGTCATGTCAGAATTTCAACAGACACCTAGATTTACCTCTGCTTGGTGTCTATGAATTAATTACATTACAAAGTAACTAGTATTTAATACATTTTCAAATGAGTTGCGGAATAAATTGATTGGCGGAAATCCTACCATGTTCCCCGATTGATGGCTTGACATCTGAACACAAATAACTAACAGTATAGTAATAAATCACCCATAACTAAAAGTCAATAAACAATAATAATTGTGAATAGAGCTGTTAGCCTTGGTGAATGGGATTTATCTCCCAGCGTAAACAACAACCACGGCAAATGATCTTTGAAAGTCAAATAATGTTGTACCTACATCCGTCTGCCTCAAACACGCGAAAATGTATATTTATCTAGAGACAACATCTAATTATTTCGTACATTTTGATATTCGTAATAAGGCCTTACGCTATTATTAAAATACCTCATTATTTTCCAACTCGCGTAAATGAAGAGGAACAGTACATGGCTCTGCTTGCACCATCGATTAATGCCATGAGACGAAGAGTACGCAAACTCACATAACTTGCTGTGCAACTCCAAAATATCAATTATTGTTGTGTTCAAACACAACAAGGACCCACTAAATATCCCACCAATCTGGCTAAAAGGAAATGTAATGCTTGTGGCCTCACAGTTTAAACATTTATACCTGGGACATATCCTTTCAGAAGACATGAATGATATGGAAGATATGGAACGACAAAGAAGAGCCATCAATATATGCGCCGGAATGCTCTCAAGGCGGTTCTACCACTGTAGAGACGATTTCAGGAAACTGCTTTGTATTACATACTGCGCTGCCCTATACACATTTGAGTATTGACTCAGCAGCGCAATTGAACAAACTGAGTGTATGCTACAACAATGCATACAGGCAACTTCTGCAACTTCCAAAGTTCTGCAGTGCCTTTACGATTTTCACTAAAGAGAGGGTCCACTCATTCCCCGCCTTACTTCGCCACCGACTAGCCAGCTTCTGGGGCAAGACACGGAAGTCAACCAACATCATTGTCGTGGCTGGATCCGAGTGGCTCAGCTCTCCACTCAATGAGCGATGGATGCAGATGATGCGGCTACCACCCTGGAAGATGATCCCCTTTTCGATCAATTTGTTTAATTTATTCCGTGTTATTATTAACTATTATGTTATGTTTTTCATTTTCTTTCTTTTTTATTATTTTTACGTAATTATCGTTCTTTTATTATTGCTTTTTTTATTTTATTTTATTCATTTTCCATTATGTATTTTGATATTCTTATTTTACCTTTTTTATTAAATACATGTCTCTATTTATATTTGTGTATATATAAATATAGCAAATTGGGGTTTGCACCCAATCCTGCATGATTAAAAAAAATTGAAAATATGTAGCAATATATGATTTTTAAAAAAACATGTTTGACTGAATGGTATTGACCACTGACTTCAGAATAAATAGACTTGCCTTGACGTACCATTTCGACGGCTTGTGGCAAAGGTCGCGTGACACCCATTTCAGCACCAGCCTATTTCACTGTCGTCCACGTTTATTTCGCTTGATTTATACTGCGATAAGCAAATTATAAAACATTCTGTTTTGTAAATAGGCCGAACCTTTTTACTTATTTGCTGTTTAGCTGACACATGTTTTTCTGACACTTAAAAGGTGGCACTCCTAGCTCACCCCCCTTATTTTGATTTCTTCCTCTTGCGTGTAAGGGCATCTCGCATTATTTGCTCTGTGGTATTGATGCTTTAACGTCTTCATCACCATTATCATATGGTTACGGCGTTCGGACTTTCCTGTGACAAAAGACTCATCCACTGGCAGCTTGTCTATAACATCCGACCAACGGGCATTTGACTACCGGGGTATCTTCGTTTGTTCTAGGTGGTCGTTCAAGCCTTTCTTTTCGTCCAATTGTTGTCCTAGAGTCGAGCAATGTCCCAGTGCATGTAGGACAAAAAGATTGTGGATGAAAAATCCACAAGTGAACACAAGGATGACTTTGACATATAGAGTACATTCCGGACCTATCTAGGGCTTATATCAATATTCTAGGAATTGTATAATACCCTTCATCTTTTCCATCTAACTAGTAATGCGACGTTTTGGCCTTATTGATATTACCATATCATGGTTTGATTTACTTGACTGAATTTATGTTACATTATTTGTGCTCTTTGGGAAAATATCATAAATGGATTAAATACCCTAACGAAAGAAAGGAAAAAAGACAAGCATTTGGTTATAAACAATTTACAGAAGTTGCTCTTTTATACTTAATGAATAAAATGTTTTTAATATGTTATTAACTATTTGCTGCATCCTCTTCGGGCTGCATCCTCGGGTTTCGTCGTCGGCTCATAAATCTGAGTGATACGTAACACAATCGTATCAATATTACTCAATAATATTTTTTTTTTTTTAGTAGTTAATTTTAAAGGTAATTTTTCCTCACAGCACCAACCAGTACCTATCACATATATACATAATACTCGCTTTTTTCCCTTCTAGTTTGGTATAATGGCACTTAATATGAACTAAACTTGTCAATTTGACTGTCCTAAAACGGGATTTGTTCTAAAGCTTTCTAAAATGTTGATAAATAATACGTGTTTCAAAAAAAAAAAAAATTATTTTATTAGACCTCTTGCTTTTTTTTTTTTTTTTACAGTAACTCCACACAGGAGACCAAGGAGGAAATGATTTCCCTCAAGGCCTATATCATCTTTGGGGATGCTGTGTGGAGGATCTTTTAGAGGATAGGAAGGAGTGAACTTGGGTCTTGAAGAGACCCATGTTATAGGATGGAGGAAACACAGAGGCCGGCAGATCATTCCACAGCCGAGCTGTTGAACACAAGAACGAGTCGTAGAAGCGACCCGTTCTCATGTGACAAATGTCAACCGTGTGCAAATGTTGGGCGCGCGTTTGGCGTGTTTCCCGACTATGCACCGGTGCCGAAGGGATCAATGACGCTAGTTCCTCGGAGCATCTTCCATTAAAATACCGGTAGAACAAGGACAGCATTCCCACCCGACGTCTGTGCTCCAAAGATTGCAACCCATTTGTTAAGATAGGCGAATCTATCAAACGGACCGCCCGTTTCTGCACAGAGTCAAGGTTTTTTTTCAGATATTTTGGGACTCCCGACCAGAGGTGGCTGCCAAATTCTACAATGGGGCGCACTTGCGATTTGTACAGGGTCAGCAGTTGTGTACTATTAAAGTATCTGCGGGCTCTGTACAATACGCCCAGCTTCTGAGAGGCTAACTTTACTCGGGTTTCGATGGAGCCCCATACCTGAGCTGGTCACTTAAGGTTACACCAAGCATATCAATGGAGGGCTTGTTGGGAAGATTGCTTCCATTAAAGGAGACTAGATTGTCATTTCGATCCCTTTTAGACGTAATCAGACATGATTGGGTCTTTGAAACATTAAATTCGACGAGGTTATTCTTACCCCAAGAGGAGACCCTCTCAAGGTAACCGTCCATTCTCTGTTTCAAAGCCCTCCGAGCCGTTGGAGTTTGTGTACCCTTTGGGGGCTTGTCAAACAAAAAGCAATCATGGACTGTACTGTCATCCGCGTAACAATGGATTGGTGCACATGTCAAGAGGTCATTGATGTGCAACAAAAACAATGTCGGAGACAGAACCGATCCTTGTGGGACGCCAGCATTTATTGAATGCGAGGAAGAGATGAAACCATCAGCAACCGTCTGAATCGATCTCTCCCTCAAAAAGTCGGCAATCCACGTACACAAGGAAACGGGAAGTCCTCCTTGTACACAAGGAAACGAGAAGTGCTCCTTGTTATGAAAAATATATTACATACTAAATTGCTAAAAGGCCGCAGCGGATTGATCCTTTCGAAGGAATTGTTTAGGTTTTTTTTATATTTTCTTCCGACACATTCGTCATGTCGACGAGGCAATTAATGGAAGCGTTTTCATGGAAAAGTTCCTCGGAACGATATTTTTATTAACGGGGGGAACTTTCGCACCTCTATTTTTTGAGAAACTGTGAACCATTTTGGGACTTCCAAGGAAAACCAGGTTTATTTTTATGTGACATGATGTGTACCTGGCCATGTTCGGGTACAATAATTGATTTGACAGCGAAAGTAACTCCAAATAAAGAAACATTCATTTGAATATTTTATTTCATTCCAAACGTTCATTTTTTCAAAATGAATCTAATTCATAAAGTTCTTAAGTAGGTACCTACTTGTGTTTTCCATTGTGAAAATATTCTACCCAAAGAAACCTTCTTATTTTGGATATGCAATCTGTGGCTAACCAGAGTGTTATATCTATGGGCTAACCTAAATAAAACATGGCAGGTTCAATGTTCAATGTTTTTCATATTAATTTTAAAACGTTATAGCAACAGTTTTGCATATTGGATTTCATTCAAAGTACTTTCTAAACCTTCCCGGCACTAATAAAAACAAACTGTGCTATTTTCAGCGAAACCGGTCCAGTGATTTTCGAGAACATCGAGGACAAACAAACAAACTTACATTGATTTTTATATATATAGATTAGAAAGACACAAGGAGGACGCAATGATAATAATAACAATAATATTTACATTGAGCCATTTTTATTAAAAATCACCCCTAGGTCGATGTACAAATATATGCATTTTTTTCCAATGCTCTATCTTATCACTAACTACAGACAATCTATTATTACTACTTATGACTAACAAAATGCATTCACCAGTTCATCGATCCATAATACCAAACTATATGTATAATGCATTTGACCAATGAATGTGATGCCGTATTAAAATTTACAGGTTATTAATTTTATGTACAGGCAGATAATATTATACAGGATCAGAGTGGAAGATACTCCTAGTGTCGCCCTGGTGAAATACCACCATTCAGAATTGGAACGTTGCTTGAAATGGCTTTTAGCCGTGTTTGGTGACCAGATCTGAATAGCCAGGTATTCCCCTTCCCGATACCTTCAGCTTCACAACATTCCCCAATTGGGAATTCCATAGTCTCATTGCTGGCTCCAGATGGCTGGGAGCAGTTGGGACTCTTGTGCGGTATTCATATAAAAAAAAATGTATATATATTTTTTTTTATATGCATACCCACATATATATATATATACTTACGTGGCAGGTTACTGGCAGGGTGCAAGTGTCAAAAAGTTCGTTCCTTCAGATGTCGTTGTATGATGAGTGATTCAAATACACGTGGTGACTTCCAAATAATTATAATAAAATACTGGTTTTATGAGAGTCGCAATACACGGACTGCTTGAAGCTGTCAATATTGACAGCTTCAAGCAGTGGCTTTGTAAACAATACTACAAAGCAATATGGCGGTCCGTGTATTTCGAATATCGACTGATGAAGCAGTCCGTGTATTTTTAGCCTAAGATTCAACGTTGCAACATTGTGAATCCAATTGTCTTTTCCAAAAAATTGGTTTTCATGATACAAGGAAAAACATTTTCTTCATTATTTTTTTTTTCATTTATTAACTTTTGTGTATGTTTATTTGCAGATGGCGTGGAAGTGTTTATAAACTAGTATGGCGGGAGCTGTTAGCATACCTAGCTTTATATTACACTATTAACATCGTCTACAGATACGCCCTCAACGAAAACCAACAAAGGTAAATATAATATCAATCTCTTTTTTTTTGCTACGATTTCGACTGACAAATTAATAACTAAAATTGAGGTTTTTTTTTTAAAATTTTATTGTATAATATTAATTACATACAATGGGAACTTGTTTCCGCTAAGCCGGTGCAAGTAGCTTGTCAGCAAGAGTTTAGTTCAACATATTATATAATACAACAATAAATAACAATCATCATACAAATGTAGCGCAAAATTAGTACAATATAGATGCATGCATATTGTGATT
The DNA here is from genome assembly GCA_022606495.2 of Halesus radiatus. Lineage (NCBI taxonomy): Eukaryota > Metazoa > Arthropoda > Insecta > Trichoptera > Limnephilidae > Halesus > Halesus radiatus. Next base: position 129,480 of record JAHDVE020007814.1, read on the forward strand.
AATGTACACAAGTTGGACAAAAATAATAAAAAAAACATGAAAACAGCATAACAGTTTTGTTATAGTGATACTAGAGTCCAATTACATAATATAGATTTAAATAATATTATAAAAATATCGAAATATCAGCAAGTATTAAACAAATTGAGAAATTAAAAAAAAACAGTAGTACAGTTTTGTTACAGTGATGATATAATAGTAACACTTAAATAATTTTAAACTTAATTTTAATTTTATTGTTAGCGTCTTTATTGGCAAGAAACTATTTCCTGCATATGTCCATAAATAGGTATACCTACATTGGTGTCCATTAATATTCTATAAAGAATGCACATGTCCCTTTGTGTACTGTGCAGCTTTGCAGAAACTATTCGGAATCGCTGTTTTGCACTAGATTGTGATTGGTCATTTCTTCCAGTTGACCACGCCTCCTACCAAAATCCATTTCTGTATAAAGTAAATCAAATTTGATAATGTTAATAATTATTAAGTTCTGTGAGTATTTTATGTTTCTTTTTATTTATTATTGTGACTGCTGTTTAAGCGTTCAAATCCATTTTAAAACTGTCACAATAATAATTAAACAAAAAACTAATGTACTGACAGAACTTAATAACAAGATAATTAAATTTGATTACCTTTTTTTTTATTTAATCTACTAATTAAACACAATAACCATTCATAATAAGGTACTTCATTGAAAAACATCTTGGCTTAAAAATCATGAATTCATATATGTAGATCAACAAACGACGATTCCTAATATATAAGTTTTGTTATATATAAATATGTATTGAAATTATTTTTCGTTATTTATAAGTTAATAAAAAATCCATCCCATCAAAAAATCCTGTTTCGTTGGTACCATTCGAATGACGTCACGCGGTAGTTCGCGCCTAAATTATTTCTGTCTAAATTCATTATATGTGACCGTGTGGCGTCACACGGTCATCGCTCGGATTCTGGTCGTTTCGGTGGGTCCTAAAAAAATCTATCTTTGAGAATTATTTTAACTAAAATGAACTTAATTTATTTTAAAAAATCGATTGGTATTTGGGTTAGAAGGAAAACATAGATAAAAAAATAGTTGGTCTTGAGTTCCTTATTGGAATTATTATTATGTAACACATTAAAATCAGTAAGAGTAGGGAAGCCTGAAAAATAACACAGATAATCAAGATTCGTACTGTATTTTTTTTTTCAAAATTAATTTATCTAATGCTTACTTTATTATTATTAATTCTATGAATGGTAACTACGTTATATTTAAAGGCGATTTATCCTCAAGGTAGGTGGTACCTACATGATGTCGCCCTATTGTATGTCTAGTTATTTGTTATTTGTCGCTCAGTTTGCACAAGTGCTTCGGCAGGTGTTAGATCTGTATTCTGTCAATAGCTTCGTCCAGACAGTCCACACTATGCACCAACTAGCAAATAAATAATTCAGCAGTTAAAAGGGCAAAATAAAGTGTATGAAATCATTTGTGGCTATAATAATATATTTGGACATTTCCATCAATATTCAACTTAACTGCTTGATACTTGTTCACACTTGTGCAGCCTCAGAGTCTGGACGGGGCCGCTTTGAAGCCGCATAATGTCACTACTGTTGTTCAGCTTCTAGCATTTTTAATATATTTTTTATCTGGCCTTATTTCAAGTTGCCACCGCTTTGGTATACTTGCGGTGATTGCCCAATGCTCTTCACCTTTTGTAACGGATTTTTTTTTATTCTTACAACCCATGATAACATTGGTACAATGCAACAATGGTGTTCCAAACTTTGTCACAATTGTTTGATGATCTATACCAGCACTTTGATGAATCCTACTATATGTAATATTGTTGCTTGGATAATGTAGCGTTAATGATTTGTGTTATAATATTGTCTTGGTTTTCTATTTCTTGTCACTGTTAAACGTTTGAAAAAGATTGTTCATTACTTTATGGTTTAGAATCTCTACGTAATTTTCGAGAGCTCTTTATATTATGTTCTAAAATCCATATAGAAACCCAGACGGATGTATAATCAAAAAATAAATAAAATATAGCGATTGAGTTTTTGATCTGATTGCGATCAGCCATCGAGCATTATAGCTTTACTCTTGAAATACCCCTACCTGACACATGCTTCCTAAAATTGAAGTTGAGTGTCGATTTTTACAGATATCTTCATAAAAAGAAAATTAAAAATATTAATAATTCTTTATTTGTTTATACAATACATTCTGTGTAGTTTTATCTGATCTTTTGGTCGATAGAAAGTTTTGCAAGTACAAGAATGTATGATGCGAATGTGAATGGAAGAAGAAGCCGGTCACGTCCGAGGAAGACATGGCGCGATTAAGTGAATCAAATACTTGAGTCGGGAAGAGAATGTATGAGACGATGTATGAATGTGAATGAAGCAAGAAATGTATGCCAAGATCGAGTTGTTTGGCGGTCCGTCCTCTCTGCCTACCCCTGTGGTGAAATGGCGTGATGGTTAGTTAGTTAGCTAATTTTCATTATACGTTTTTCAACTTGTTAGTAGATACCTTTACCACACAGGGAACATTAACGATATTTTTATGCAGATCAAGTGAATCGAATACTTTAGCCGGGTCATGTCACGAATCGGAACACAAGGGTTTGTATGAGAAGATGGATGCTTGTGGTTGATTGTGAGCTAACACGATGTTATGTGGTGTTCCATTCTTACTATTTCGCCTACTCCGCCTACTCCGCCTACTCCGCCTACTCCGCCTACTCCGCCTACTCCGCCTACTCCGCCTACTCCGCCTACTCCGCCTACTCCGCCTACTCCGCCTACTCCGCCTACTCCGCCTACTCCGCCTAATCAGCCTACTTCGCCTACTTAGTATACTCCGCCTATTCCGCATATTCCGCCAACTCTGCCTATTCCTAATACTCTGTCTATTCCGCCTACTATGTCTACTATGTCTACTCCGCCTACTCCGCGTTATCTGCCATCTCCGCCTACCCCGTTTACTACGATTACCCCGCTTACCACGCATACCCCGCCTACCCATATGAGAAATGGGATGATTATGGGATATGTGGAATTGCGCTAAGGTCCCCACATTCCGGAATAAAGACAATTATTTACCTGTTTATGTTCCATTAAATAAATCATTATTAGTTAGTAAGTTGGTTTGTGCTAGAGCTACCCATAGGCTGAAGAAATTACGGTTTAGGGTAGTTTACTTTCTAAAAAACCTCAAAGGAGTGCTTAAGAGCCAATGGGCTCCAACATCCTTGAAGAAGTTGAATCCGGGAAAGGATGAAGATCGAGTAGGAGAAAGTTGGGGAGAATCTGGTTATCAAAAACGGTTAAAGCTAAAGTCTTTCACCGGAGGAGTTCCTAGTATAACTTGTAGAGGTGTTGTCTCATTGCTGAGGATCGTGAATCGTGACCCCGACTGATATGATAACCCCGACCTCTGGCATTACGAACCCTTGTGATAGTTGATCATTCCAGCCCATCGGTGATCTTCATTTGCTACTCCCGCCTTCCACTTTGCCTGTGACCATTAGGTTATCTAGGTTAGAGCTCTCTATTTCCCTCTACACTTGTTCAAAATATCCTATAATGTTTTGTAAGCTGCCAGAAGATACTATTTCTCCTATTTCGGATGCCTCTGGATATATTAGAATGGCTCTATTTGAAATTCTGAATATTCTTCCGCAGCACCACATTACGAGGGCGTTTATCTGTTTACCTTTGCTGGCTCCTATCCATGTATCCACGCCAAACAGAAAAATTGGAAAAATCACCATCATTCTCACGCTCCGTGTCTTTTGCACGTGTTCGTGTCGTATTTACACCCCCTTTTCGCAGCCTCCTTCGCCACTTCTAATATCTACCACTCTCAAATTAATTTATATTTCCAGAATATTCGAGAGGATCAGACAGTACTTCGGTGCGCAGAGCGAGAGCATCCCGATGTCCTTCGTGCTCGGCTTCTACGTAAGCCTCATCGTGAAGCGGTGGTGGGAGCAGTACCGCCTGCTGCCGTGGCCCGACACGCTAGCGCTGTTTATCAGTGCGGGCATCCCCGGAGCGGTGAGTGACATTGCAACCACAATGCAACCACACTGCAACTACTATATTTTAACCACACTACACCTACGTTGCAACCACACTGCAACCATATTACAATCACACTACATCCACAGAACAGCCACATAGCAACCACGCCACAACCACACAACTACCTCGCAACACTTCTAAAGAAACTAAGGCCTAGTTGTTTCCCATCACATTAGATATTCTCAACAAATCGTTCATCAACCCCATAAGTATTTTTTTTATCATTCGCCTCTTCAAAACGGTCTCCGTCATCGTCGATTATTGATCCGTTTAGCGTTTAGTAAAAAAAGTTGTATATCGGATTGTTTGATAGGCTGTCAAGCATAACGATCATCATCATTTGACCAAACGCTGGAGATCCGGGAATCAATTTTTAACCTTATTTGAAAAATAAGGAAAATGTTAAAAAAGCAAACTGGCGTTGATTTTATTTTATAACAGTGTAAATCATCAAATGTGATGGGAATTCAAACTATAAGTCCTTAGACTCCCAATGGTAGTAACATCGACCCATTAAATCAAACAAATCTGCAAACTGGTTTATTTTAGGAAAACTGTTGGTAAAACCCAGTGGAAACCATGTAACTATATATTTCTTACATGCACAAATGTTTATTTTACTTAGGTTATAGTATCTTGGCATTTTATATTATTAAAAAATAACAATTACTTTGTTTAAAACCACTGTATTTAATATGTAAATATCTACATGTTTCAGAAGAAATTTTATATTATTATTAAATGTGATGTAAACAGGCATTTATTTTGTATAAATGTTGTCTAATCTTTGCTACACGTTGGCCCGGTTGTGTCATCCGTGATATACGAGTAGCTGAAGCGGTGGTTTAGCCAAATCTTTACATTTGTTCCAAAATTTAAGTGACAAGCGTTGGTAATTCTGGATCAACGACTATTTATATCGTAACCACAGCTTTTGCTATACAGCGGGTGAAACAACCCGGCCTTACTATTTTAGCAAGAGCGTCACGTTATTATTGTATTTCATAAAAATCCATTTATTATCTCCCTGTCAAATAATGTTTAAGGCAATTATAGTTATTTGAATATGCTGCGAATGGCTGTTTTTGCGTTATAATGGCGATTTTTTTGGGTGCGTGGTGTCGTGATATTTACTGACTAATTATAATTGTCTTCTCCGTACAACTTCAAGGTTAATATTCGGTGGAACCAAACTCACGTTTTAATAAATATGTGTTTGTTTTTGTTTTTCAATATGATAAACATCACTGGAAAAATTGAATGAGCTGGCATGATGTTTTTTTTCGGTACATGCAGGATTTCTAAGGCATTCATAATTTTCAAAGACGCAGGAATTTTTTGAAATCAAAGAGATAATAATGAAATTATTGGCTCTTTAATACCTTTGAAATTGAAGTATTTTACACAGTTTTATTTTCAGTAATTTGAAGAAAAATTTACATTTTCTGAAAAGAGCCAGTTGTCAGTCAACTATCGAATTGTGATGTAGCTACTCTTCGGAACAAAAACGTTGTATGAAATTACTTTAGCCGTGTTTGGTGACCAGATGGAAAGGGTCAGGTACTTCCTCCACTTTCTCTTCCCCGTCTCCTTACCCTCCCCACTCCCTTTAGCTTCACAGCATACTACAATTGGTGATGTCAGAGTTTTTGTGGATCCGTCAGTTGGGAAAATATGAAATAATAATTCATTACATTTTGTACAAATTCATTAAAACTCAAATACTGCATAGAGGTACCATAACACGTAAGGGGGAGAAACCAAAAAAAAGGGCGGGAGGCGAGCTAGGCGTGCAGCTAATTTAAGTAAAACAGCAACTAAGTAAAAAAAATACCGCCTTGTTTACAAAAACCGAATATTTTGTTGGAGTATTTACTTTGACCCTTTTCATAAATGTTTTGTAATTTGCTTACCGCAGTCAAAATCACCCGAAACAAACGTGGACGGCAGTAAACTAAGCTGGTGACAAAACGGATGTTACGTGATCTTTACCTCCAGCCCCCGAAATTGTACTTAGGGCAAGGCTATTAATTCTGACGTCGGTGGTGCACTAGCAAATCGTCAAAAACGATTTCGGTTTACAAATTTGTGGAGAAAAAAATATTAATTTTATAGTGTCGTCTAGAGCTAAAACACGTGCTTTTTTTGATTTATAAAAAGTCCATGAACAGTGAATTTTTCTAAGCCAGTTGAAATTGTTTGCAAGGGGCTCATTATTAATTTGGCATGTAAGTATCAATTCATAGAATTATTAGCTACCACCTTTTTATAGCTTCGAAAATAATCATTTCCGCGAAGCATAAAAACTTCTGTAATATTTGAATCACCGGCCTTATTATTATCGAGATGATTGTTGATCACAAAAAACGCCACAGTTTTTTTCACAAGTGTACTTGCCTGGCTACTTACATTTGATTGGATGGTTATCTAACAGCCCAAAACTGGTTTGATCAGTTTTTCGATGATAATATTAAAGATGACTTCTAGATTTCAAAACATAATTTCTATCATTTAAAGACGAAGTGGCAACACTCGCTAATTAAATACGTAGAAACATATACATATTTCAAATTTTGAAAAAAGTGTATAGAGTGTACCGCAAGGATCTGTGCTGTCACCGACGCTGTTTTTATTTCGAATCTACGATCTCGATCTCGAATGTGAAACAATACACTGCTTCGCAGATGGCAGCACTGTTCAAGAGGACTCAATCTACTTCTTCTACATGAATATTAAAAATAAGATTATATCTTAGTCTTCCGAAACAGTGATGGTAGTGGGAAATTTTCAAATATTGTCAGATTATTCGCATCCCGGGATTGCTTCTCTTTCTTAAAATATAAAAAAGCCTTCAATTCTTTTCAGATCATTAGCCCATATGATCTGTGAGCGACCTTTGTTTCTCTTTCCAAGCCAAGGGCGCCATCTGATGATACTGTGGTTCCAACGATTATCTGTAAGTCGTGTCATATGCGCAGCATAGTTCCACTTTGTGAGCGTTTGATAGATAATAGAATTAGTAGGAACTAGGATAAAATCCAAATGGGTAGATAAAGAATGATTTTTTTTTCTATTTCCATTACAGAAATATATTGGTTGACATTTTTTATCTAACAAAATATTTTAGTCCTGTAAAATTAACAAACATCTAAATCAATTTCCTCTTTTAGGTATTCAATTTCTACGCTTGACTTTCCATTAACATGTGTGGCATTATGTAGTGCTTTTTTCCAATGTCTTGTCCTATCTTAACCTCTGTGGGCTTTATTTCGTGACAGCTTGAGAATTTTCTAATATTTATTTCCTGAAAACTAAGTCTACCTTGACAGTGTCCTACGACAGTGTTACTACAAGCAGGACCATAGTCATCATATCTGCTTATATTCATGCCACATATAGCAATTATAAGTATTTCCTACGAACATTTTCTATTCGTGTATTTTTTTGTAATTGGCAATTAAATATCATGCGTGATTTATTCCGCATAAAACCATTTTATTATTTCTTGATTAAACTCAGAGTTTTGTCAAGTCTCAAATCCAGCAGAGTAAATCTCAATTGCTCGGTTATCTAGGTACATTTGATAAAATACAGTATGATTTAATAGTACCCAATACTATCAAAATATGATGTAAAGTGAGATCTTGTATTCTCTCTTTTTAAAACGCATTTCTGACCTTAAGAGAAAGTGATATAAATCGTGTATTATGAGGACCGCCATTTGTGTTCTATGTTTATCATTTGTCTATACTTGATATTATTATTTTTTAGTATTCTATATATTCCTGATGAGGAAAGCATCACTTTCGAAACATGTTGATATGAATATATTAATAAAGTTGTGATTACAAAGTAATTTTTAATTAATTTATTATTATACGGGTAGGTAGATTTGTTTTTGGAAAGATCCGACAGGAAGCGACATTCACACGGAAATTAAACTGGGTTCACACATACATTGGTATTTATATGTACTGGACTTGGCAATATGTATACAATACATACGAAATATATACAATATTGCTAAACTTGTCGGTATACACATGTATGTGTTAAATTGGCAACATATCAAATACATACTGAAATATCGATATTTTAATGTGTTTATGATGAAATTAAAAAATGCGGTATGTTAGCAAAGTTCATGGCGTTATGGCTTACTCAAAACTAATTGGTAATAAAATGTGTAATTAAAATTGGTTTCGTGGGACAGAAAACAACTTTCATATAATATAATGGCACTACATAATATAATTTGAAGCGTCAGATTTTTTTTTCAATTTCAATAATCTACGACATTCGTTTATCTATTTAAAAATGCCCCCGAGGCCTATTCTGATGCTTTTTAAGGAAAATTCCTTATCCTTTTCATTAGGCTTAAAGACGTTTTGCTTAACTGCGGAATTCCGGAGACATATTAAAAAAAATAATCAAATTGTTAAAAGAATGTTTGAAAACACAGTTTTATGAAATATCTTCGAGCGACACAAGGTTTTAAATTATGCATATTAAAATGAATTCTGATAAATAAATTTAAAAAAAAAATCAAAAATAATTAATAACATAAATACGCCTTTTAACGAAGAATTACATTTTGTTAGAAAGTTCCCACCTCACTAGATAGCGATGACCTTTTTATTCTGTCGAAAAGAATAGACAAATTATAAACATAAACAAAAATTGATTAAAGTATAATGGTAATAATTAATCAGACAAACATTCATTTTTATATATAAATATGAATAGGAAATATTTTGTTTAAACCACTCCTTAATATATAAACATCAACATATTACAACTACATACAACTTACCTCATCAGGATACGCAGTACCTGAGAAATAATTACTAGAATAGACAAATTACAAACATGAATAAAAATTACAAAAAATGACGCCCTTCACACATTTTTAAAACTTCATACACTGAGTTCGACTTATTCAACTCAACCCCTTCTAATTTCAAACCTAAAATCAATAAATAACATTCACACAATGCATATTACTCTACACAGACTAGATCCTTTCCCTCCCATCATCCTAACCTCATAGGCTAACCTTGTTTTCTTTTTTAGTTAAATAATTTAAATACTTAAGTGAAAACCTATTATTAGTTATTTTTTAAATATATTTACCATACATAATAATTATTGTAAACTGTTGGTTTTCCAAATAAAATAAAATAGTATTATAAATAACAAGGATAAGTACCATACTCTTTATCTACTTCTGTGGATTTATTTGTTTAGTTAGTTAGTTTATTAATTGAATTAGGTTGCCGCATTATTATGAGTGGCTCCCGGACACGAACCAGCGGACGGTATTAACGAAGCCGGAAATAGAGAAATTGATCAAGGCTGTGTGAACCAATCGGAGTTGTTCGATGCGACGGAGAGATACCACAGCGGGTCTGTCAATAGTCAATACTGATAGAGAGTGGAAGTATTCTTCTATCTCCATATGAAATACACTTTAGGCAGTCCGTTTGGCCGTGTTACAATGCACTGAAATAAAACAATATCCCCCTTTTTTAATTATTGAAGATAATATTAACAACTCTCAAAATGAAACGTGAAATTCAAAACACACAAAAAATTAAGAGATGACGGTACCAATTGGGACTCGAACACAAGATCTCGTGGTCTATGCGGGACCTCGTGCTCTGAATCCAATGAGCTACAGCTACCCAGTATGAAACGTGTATTAAGGTATATTCACATCTACCAGCTCCGCACAGAGCAGAGCAGAACAGTATAGGCATAGGACAGATCCGAGTATTCACATTACACCCTAACCCTGAAGGTTAGCGTCCGCAACATGTTTGAGGATTTTATAATCCTATTCCTATATTTATAATTATTTTGTAGCCTAAATTCCCTGACCGATTCAAACAATTTATCTTTATCTATCTTTTCGGTTTTAGCAATTTCTGCGTCTAATGACGACACATGATGAAGATGGCGGTGCTAACGGTATTTGTCCATACCCACTGCGCAGGCGCAGACGTCAGAAGTGGCATGAGCAAGTCAACATATTGTAGCCTACAATCTCAACCGGCGCTTGCCCGTGCATGTGCGGATACGTTACGATTACGTGAGTTGTAATATGAATGTTTTCATAGATAATGCAGGCAACTAATATTGTCTTGCCTGTACTGCACTATTGTGCACTGCGCGGTGCTGGTAGATTTGACTGGACCTGTAACTGGATTATGTGTCCCGACGTGGAAATGGCATGATGGTTAGTTAATGCGATGACCACGCCAAGGTACTGTGGCGTGTCGTCTTCCATAATATCTCGTTTTGTATGGTGAGGAATTAAAGTCTTGTATTTGTGGGTTGGATATAATTATCATTATGGATGCTATGGTATTAAGAAGGACGAGACAACCATTTATTTGCTTATACACGTCCATATGTCATGCTGTCTTTTTCTCACTCGATTGTCCCTTTCACACACTTGGACATACGTTCGCCACACTTAGCTAATTAATTAAAGACATGACGCTTGTCAAACAGTCACTGTGAACCGTCATTCTGAGAAATTAACGCTTTGACTGGCGATCACTTTGATGAAATTTCCCATTATCAGTTGCATTGCTTATTCAATGATGCCTTAAACCAGGCAGGCTTAAGCGCCATTTAACATAAATTTTATCTTTGTATGAAGTTTTATAGACAACTGTAATATCTTCGTGCCTCGCAGATTCAACAGTCAATATTGCAGCGGTTCAGAAAACATCATGTTAATTATATGTCATAGACGGAATCTGTAATAAAGTATGTGCCTTAAGAACTCAACCGCCTAATTAGTATAACTAACAGTTGGTGAAATCGCGCTTTTTTGAATCTTAATATTTAACGATATTTGTTAACAAAACATGAGTTTCACTACTCCACAATCACGTGTAGGTAGGATCATGGACCATGGAAATGAAACAAAATTAATATTTTAAAAAAAAAACACAGTTTTCTAGCAATTTAAATCGTAATGGGAACAGAGGTGAAATGTTTGAAAAACTGTTTATAATTGAGATATTATTGAAATATTACTGTCAGGAAAAAACGTTGGTTATCAGGGCGCATTATGTTGTTAGTTAAATAAATCAATAACCAAGAAAAAAATGTTTTTTAGATGCAATAAAATTACAATTTTTTTTTGTCGCTTAAGCTTATTTGGCATTTTGGATTGATGAAATGAAATGATTGACAAAATTCTCAAAAACTTAAAAAGCATTTTTCTTAAAACTACTCAAAATATAATATACTCGCGTATAAGCCTCTCTGGTTCTCAGCGCCTCATATTTGGTTTGCATTTGATGATGTGATGACTCTTAACAAGAGCTGCAATTACATGGAAAACCAATGAAGCGGTGCTTCGGAAATCCCTCGAACGGCGAACGTAAAATTAATTCGATTAGGTCCCCCTCGAATGGAAGTGTTCTTATTGCTTTTGCATACATCTACGTCATTAACCCCTTCCACGCACCGCGCTCCTCGCGTTCAAGGCAGTTCAATACCAACAAAAAAAAAAATTAAAAATTAAAATGAAATCAATTAATAATAATAGTAATATTTATTTATTTGAAACACACATTATTTAAAAAAAAAAACATTTTAGAAAGCTTTGACTTCCCAACTAGGAACAAATCCCGTTTTAGGACAGTCAAATTGACAAGTTTAGTTATTATTAAGTGCTATTATACAAAAATAGAAATGGAAAAAGCTAGTATTGACATAGTATGGTAATATAATTTATCTAAAAACAAGTATAATAATTAAGTAAAAAGAGATTATGTATATGTGTTTGGTAGGTACTGGTTGGTGCTATGAGGAAAAAAACGCGTTTAAAATTGAGTACTAAAAAAAATAATATTATTGAATAATATTGATAAGATTGAGTTACGTATCACTCAGCTTTATGAGCCGACGACGAAACTGTGACCCGCGAAATTGTGACCGTTATTATCACTGATGTAAGATTTGTTTCCAAAATGTGGTTGGCATATTCAGAATAATTATTATTACTCAAACATCGTTAAGTCAAGTATTATAATTTCCAAAAGTCTTTATTCATTGTATCCTGATGATGTAACCATTGGTTTTGAAACATTTCTATATTTATTTACTTAAAATAGTGTCTTAAACAATTTTTATTTTATTGATTTATTAAAAATTATGGCACAAAGTGAATTTGCATTTATTCAATAAATAAGATATTTAATTCGATCAGAAAGATCTCCATGGGTTTTAAAAAAAAGTCTACCTATTTAATTGCTTTTAATATACCTGGTAGGACAGTTATAATTCACCTTCAGCAATGCAATTTTATACTCCTACGCGACGAATTCAACATCTGGGGAACAAATATTTCGATGCTCTTGATATGTTGGTACATCAATGTTACAGTATAAGTTTTTTTCATCGAGTGGAGTTAGGTTATTTGAAACTATTTAACTCTGGATATAAGTGTCAAATTATGTTGTTTCTTTTTATGTTATCTATTATAATACATATGTACCTTTTCAATATTATTTGTAAATGTCCATGTAAAATCCTGTAATGTGCGTAAATAAATACATTTTTAATACTTCATCTTTTGTGTCGCCAATGAAAAAAAAACGAGATTTTAATTATGTACATTATGTTATTTGTACTGAGAAATAATGATATCACGTTATCATCATGCACAAAGGAGTGATGGATCATCCTCACTGCAAAAGGACAGGCGTTGAAAAGATTTTTAAAAAATACCACAATGGCTTCAGAGATGGCACTTTATCACGGTGATAATGACGTCACGTTGATTCGATAACAAAAATCTGTTTTGATGCCATTAATTAGTAAGTTTTCGGCTGGTACTTTTTTTATACCCGAAATATTTTTGTTTTCGAATTGTAGTTTTTATTCAATCTTATGAGCGCAGAGTTGACTTTTTTCATTCTGCTAATTATTATAATATTACTAGCTGAAGTACCCGGCGTTGCCCGAAGTTATGAAAGTTTTTTTAGTAAAGTTTTGAGGTTACGGTGTGTTACCCCAACCCTTACCCCCAGGAGGCTGAAGGTATTGGGGATGGGAAGGAGAAGGAGAAGAGGAAGGTGGGGAAATACCTGGCTATTCAGATCTGGTCACCAAACACGGCTAAAAGCCATTTCAAGCAACGTTTCAATTCTGAATGGTGGTCTTTCACTGGGGCGATACTGAGAGTATCTTCCACTCTGGAACGTGCGCAAATATACTATATATTATTTTTATTTAATTAATTGCGAAACAACACAAATTAATTAAATAAAATTTACTTGCGCACGCCGGGATTTGAACCCGCGACCTTCGGATTCGTAGTTGAGAGCCTTACCCCTCGACCATGGAGGCCGTCAAATTTTAAGGCCGTTAATGGCGAATATAATTGATTATGGATGGAAACGCAAGTAGGTAACTACTTAAGACATTTTTTATGATTACTTATTATTTGGATATGTTTTGAAAAAATAAATGTTTGGAATGTAATAGAATTTTCAAAATGAATGTTTGTTTCCTTAATTGATAAACTAAAGTTCTTAAAAACTTAAGAAAAGATTTTTGTGCATAGCGCAAAGGGTAACAATTATTTTTATAAACAATAATTATTAGCCTGAAACATTCATCCAAATTGAAAAAAAACCTTTCCGAGCAAAGATAAATGTCGCCGACAGGACTCGAACCTGCACCCTTCTGATTGCCGGTTAGATGCTCTACCATTGAGCTACGTCGGCTTATCGCAAACCCGCCAAGTTAATCAATATATTCTTAACTTGGCTAACGACTTTAACTTTTACTTAACGACTATTACTATTTCTAAACAAGGAAACAAACAATTATTTTTATAAACAATAATTATTAGCCTGAAACACTCATCCAAATTGAAAAAAACCTTTCCGAGCAAAGATAAATGTCGCCGACAGGACTCGAACCTGCATCCTTCTGATTGCCGGTTAGATGCTCTACCATTGAGCTACGTCGGCTTATCGCAAACCCGCCAAGGTAATCAATATATACTAGAGTCCTGTCGGCGACATTTATCTTTGCTCGGAAAGGTTTTTTTCAATTGGGATGAGTGTTTCAGGCTAATAATTATTGTTTATAAAAATAATTGTTTGTTTCCTTGTTTAGAAATAGTAATAGTCGTCACAAGGTATTACTTTCGCTGTCAATTCAACTATGGAAACCAAACGACAAAAAAAAAATTCAAAACTTCATAACTTTGTTCCAAAAAATAAATAATCCTGAGCAAGGCCGGGTAATACATCTGCTAGTAATAGATACGCCAAGGGAAATTACGTGAAAGGAAACCTACTGCTCTTTATATTTGTTATATTCCTTTTTAGGGGTCTAAATCCAGTCGACGTGACAGTATAGCAGAAGCGTAATTGTTCTAGGCTGGCTGACCAGATCAGTAGAAATCAAGTATTTTGCGAGTGTATTTTGGATATGGATCTACTCATATTTATTCAAATTTCTGTGATCGATACTTCCCTAATCTCCAATCGGAGCAAATGACAACGGTTTAACTTACGCAAAGGGAACCCCACTGTTTTTTACCGATCCAAATCTGATCGGGGTGCCAGGAGAGCAGAAGGGCCGAGGTTCAAGGCCGACACTAGGCCGATCAGCTGACCACTGACCAGTGACCGTGTCTTAGGTTGGACTATTTGTCCAGGGAGTCAGCTGGTGGTTTGGCACACACCTATATGTACATTGAACATGTGCCTAGCTGCTGCCTGGTGTTGGTGTTGGGTTGGTAGGTGATGATTGCCGGCAAACAAACGTTAGGCCGACTACCGACAGCGCGCAGCGGTGATTCATGCGTCCATCGATTGACAGTTAGGTGTGCCGGTTTTGTCACGTCCGCTTCACATTGTATATATTTACCTACTCGTTTAGCTATCCGGCTTTGCCCGTGATTTCAATTTTTCTCGGATCGGTAAGAACTCGTACACCTATTTATACAATTGGACATGACAATCAGCAGAAGATGATTGTAAAAACGCCATTTTCAAACATTTAATGCACAGTATTCATACCCGTATTTGAAAATCTACATGCAGCTTATATGGTCATAGAGTAAGGCACGTCACTGATGACTTAGAATTTTTTTTTTCTTCATTTTAATAGATATTTGAAAGCTTTATAGCCCATTATGAAAACAATATGAGAACTTTAAAATAACCGTTAAAACAATTCTTATTTCCTATGTTCTGTATGTTTTTTATGCTTTCAACATAATATAATGATGTATTTTCTATAGATCTTAGAATTGATTCCTAAAGTAGGCAAGACAGTTTTTTTTAATGCTTTCTTATTGCCCTCGCCATATCTCACTGCCCTTAAGTTTCCTCTGTTTCTCTGATACGCCTCTTGATCTTTCTAGTTCTCCCAAGGCCTTGAATCATGTAGTGTCAACCAGTTGAGAAAATAAAATCTATGAAAAGGGGCTGGTGAGTCTAACAGGTTTGGAAAGCTCTAATTAAAAATAATAACAAGTTCTTATAATTTTCTTATAAATATTTGAATTTTCATTGCAGTCTTTTAAAGGCTGAGCTTGACAAAAGCGACCGTCATCTTATCTAAATGTCTGACCTGGTCTGCGGCTGACGAATATTGGTTTTCGCGTCACTCTGTTTGGAAAGTGTACATGCAAATAATACACCCGGGGCAAAGTTCTAGACACTGTAACACGCATTATCACAATACATTGTGAACATAAAGCGAAAAGTAGCCAAGATCCCTGTTCGTTGGCAAACATAAACTGTAGTCCTTTGCATAGACCTCAGATCATAGCATATATTCTATGATCTGAGGCATAAAACCATACTCACAGTCTCGCAAGTCAGAATACTTTTAAAAAATATATGATATATGAATCAAAACACACATTAATTAAAAAAAAAAGTATGCTAACCCGTGACACCATGAGCAATCCACGCAAAAAACACCAATCGCGATCTGCCAACAAACAAGGACTTTGACTTTTCCACTTTTCGTTGTATGCTCATGAAATATTTAATATAATATGCACATTTTTACTGAAATACGTGTGAAAATCAAATCGTGTTATAATATAATGTAGTAGAACGTTTCTCAGATTGTAGGTATCTGATTAATATCGACAATATGTAGATATCGATAATAGTGATCTGGTTAATTTTATATCCCTCGGTTTCTTATCAACGTTTGCGTGATTAACCTTTCGACCGGTCAGTGGCTGAATTGGCACCGTGTCTAGGTCCTACCCGAGCGTTATGAGTTCAATTCCTCCGTTGATTAAGTCCGCCATCACAACACAAGCAACATCTTCCGCTTACTGTGATGGTAGTAGGAGATTTTCAAATGTTGTCAGGTTATTTGTCACCCGGAAATATCCGTCTATTTTTTTTTAAGTTAAATTAAAAAAATATCTTTTTGACTTAGATTATAAAGTTTCTATGGAATTAACTTCGCGAGCCGTTAATAGTTGTATTGAAATAGAAAATTCAATAGGTCTACGTTTGGCTACAATGGCCGTACGCTTTTAATATGTTCGGTCAACTTGAACATTTGCCACTCGTTCTTACGTTCAGCAGTTCGGCTGGGGAATTATTCGCTTGCTAATATTGGTTTCCTCAATAATTTAGCTTCTCTCCTTCCTTTCATTAAAACTACCCTCGACACTGCATCTTTGTTAATATGACATAGGCCCTGAGGTTTCCCAGGGCAGGACCTCCTGAATGGATTTAACAACAAACATAAACTGCTTTCGATAAATATTGTAATATCTTAGTTTCGACTGTTTCACATAGATGGCACTGTCGGCAATACAGTACAGTAGCGATATCTGAGAACCTCTCAAGGTCGGACAGATTATTACCATTGTATTAAGGAGCTTAGCTTCCTGGCTCTCCAAATCCATTATATGGGAAATTCTCCAATATGATAGAAATGGTAAAACATTTGAGTGGTATTTTTCAGTCAGTGCTTTTCACAAACCCTCATTTCGCTGGACACAATACAGATTTGTACAATAAGGAATAATTAAATAATTAATTCAAACTTAAATACCAGCATATTTCTTTTATTTTACGTTAGTGTTCATAGATAGAATAATTTTCAAAGTTTCAAGTTTTCAAAGCAATTCTCCAAATACGGAAAAAATTAAAGTACGGTCGGTTTTGATTAGTTTTGAGGTTAGAATGTCAAATGTCAAAACAAAGATGTGCTTTACCGTACATAATTTTATATTTTGCTCATAGTAAACCATAACTTAACATAAATAATAACATTATGTACCTTTTTCGAAACTTTAACAACTCAAAGAATAACAATAGTGTTGAGCATTAACATTATCATAATAACCGTATTGATAATTGGTTTGCTTATGAATACTACAATTTCTTTCATTAATAATAGTTTTTTTTATTATTCTTTATATTAAACAACAATTAGAGAGCTTAAAGTCACCCAAATTAACTTAAAATTTCTACAAAACTAAAAAATACGTATTTCAAATACAAACCAAAATTGAAAAATAAAAATTTCCATACTAATACAAAAACAAAATGCGCGCGTGACGTCAGATGTTCCAAATTCAATGGTACCAACATAACAAGGTGTTTCGATGAAATGATTTTTTATTCACTTTTAAAACACGATTTGTAAATTCTACGTATAATAATAAAAGTTGTATATTCGGAATCGGTGGTTGCTGATCTATATGAATATAGATTTTCTTTAAAGCCTTTATATTTTTCACTGGAGTTCCTTATTGTCCATACACGTGTACACTGAACTGAGCGATGAGGCTTGTGAGTTGTGAGTTGTGAGCATGGTTAGACACACACATAATGATTATGTAGATGGGTCATGTACGACAGCTCGGTGACATTTTTTCTCCGATGGCCGATTCAGAATTCGTAATGCGGTCCTAACGCGATGGGTGAATTACTCAACGAAATTATAAAATGACATTTTTCATTGCTCTAATGGAATGCTACATATTTAGACTCTTGTAGTCAACCCCAGAAGGTCAATAATGTTAGTCATGCAAAAATCTTCATATTTATCTTACTTCTCACGTGTCCTGTATGAAATCGAAAATGACGGAAAATACCAGAATGTCGAATATTCCCAATCGAATACCCATAGAATTTGTCAAACGTACAAAATAGAAGTATTTTGCTATGTCCACTGACGTCAAAATGAAAATACTTGCTCTAACGTACTATTTTGATGGGTGGGGGCAAATGTCACGTGACACCTATTTTGGCACCAGCCTAGTTCACTGCCGTCCACGTTAGTTTCGCGTGATTTTAACTGCGGTAATCAAATAATAAAACATTTATAAAATGGTCAAACTAAATACCCTAACAAAGTATTCGATTTTTTTAAACAAGCCAATCCTAGCACCTAGCTCACCCCTCGCCCCGCCTTAATTTGGATTCCTTTTCTTGCGTGTTAGGGCATCTCCATGTATTATTTGCTTTGTGATTATCGATTTGTGAATAAAATAGTTCAATTATGGTAGACATAGGGCATGGACAAAATTGTTAGACGAATGTACGATACGTACGCGATATTTTTGTATTGAAAGGCCTATAATTCACAGAAGATGTCTTCATGGCTAGTTTTTAATTTTTTTTTATATAAACATAACTTTAAAGCAGAAATCTGCTCTAGAAAACTCTTGAAATGTTTCAATCATCGTGAAAATCACAGCTTTTTCTGTCGCTCTGAAGCGGCAAGAGACTCAAAAAAAAAAGTTGTTTCAAAGTCGCCAAATTGTTGTCCATTATTTTGAAATACAAAAGCTCTGGTGAGTTGTGTAATTGGCCCCTTCCAACGACACGTATTCCTTGTACGTATTGTAATGCCGTTGTTCCGCCCTCCGCCGGATTGTGTGGCCGGTGTTGAAGCTTCGAGCGGCCGCGGCCGTCCGATACCGACGCTGCACGCGCTCGCAGCTCGTATCTCCCGCTCCGTATCGCCGATATCAATCGCCGCCAATTTCTAATTTGCTTTCGTTTGGCCACCGGAGCGAGACGCGGTCCGGTGGCCAAACGTTATTTGACCGTTGTTGATTAAATGCCTTTTCGTGTCGCCATTTGGTTCTTCAGGTACCCACTTATTACAGACATCTGATACTTTCTCGCTATTCGGATGTATTCATACATCAATCGTTCAATCATTGGCGTGATTTCGGTACTCAAATAAGCTGACAGCATGTTTTACTGTCATTATGGGGAACGTACTTTGCGATAAGAATTTTCAACATTCTTCCAGTTAGCATAAAAAAATTTGATTCGAAAAAAATAATTCAAACCGGTGCACTCATCAAAATTATTGATTTAACCATTTACGGAACATATTTTAATATTAGTACATATTCATAGGTATTATAAAATTATAAAGTAATATGTAAAATTACTGCCTCAACACGGGCTAGCCTAGTGAGGCGTGTTATGTGAAACCTCAACTTATAACTATGAATTTCTGTTTTTTACATATTACCTACTGTTATTATATTATTTTCTACTTTCCTTTTTATATATCTACTTTATAAATCACTGTACACTTACATTATTATATTATACATGTATTTTAGTTATATTTAAACTTACTTACAATAAAAATATTATTATTATGAAGGAATTAAACGGTGAATGTAATTTTTAGATATTGACAGGAAATCAATAGGGATCCAAATGTTGCTTGTAATAATACCTTTAGCCATTGTTCCGATCTGGTACAGTAATAATAACAAATTGTTTAATTGTTCTATAGCGCCGTTTAGCGACTAATATCACCTCAAGAGAGCTTAACATTTTGTTAAAGTTTGTAGCCCCTTTTAAATAGATATATTTTTAGACTTTTCTTAAAGGTTTCTAAATTGCTTTCTGACCTCAAACTAAATTGGAGGTCATTCCAGGAATGTGGACCCAGTACATAAAAAGCTCTATCCCAAAATTTTGCACCATTCGTCGACTTGGTCGACCTGAGCGTCAATTACATCTGAGTAAGATTGTCTCTCACGCAGAGATCTGTCAAGTAGGATGGTGCCAGCCCGTTCAGTGCCTTATATACTATAAGACAAAATTTTAAACTTAACTCTTTCTGTGACTCGAAGCCAGTGTAGGCAATCGCGTAGAAGAGGGGTGATGTGACAGTATTTGGTGGCACCGCATACTTAACGAGCTGCTGTGTTGAACACTACTTGGAGTCTGTTCAAATGTACATTCGGCAGACCAGCATACAAACCTGGAGACTACAAGAGCATTTAACAAAGTCTTAGCAGAGCCTGTTGGGAGAGATGTATTTAAATTGTCTAAGAAAAAATACAGTAGACTTTACCGTATTGCCATGTTGAGTATTCATTGAAACAATATTTTGGTCCAAGTATTCTCCAAGAAAATGAACTGATTTTAAAGGAATAATATCCGCTCCATAGAGTCCTATTGGACTACTGTCAATTAAGTACCGTCTTTTGGATGATGCATTCCACATAAATTCAGTTATGCTGTTTTTAGTTACAACATGTACCTTCCAATTCCCATTCTCATTCCCCTTCAGGCGTTCTTTAGTCTCACAACATACCCCAAACTGACAGTGACGTGCATTGCTCTTTAACTAAGGGTGGGCTGCAGGTTCCATGTGCTGATTTTCACAACTGCATCATTATGAAAAATGCCGATCGTCTTGAATTTACAAATAAATGCTTCCGCTGAGAGTCGTCTCAGTTGTCACTTAGTTTTTTCAGTTGGTTGAAAATGACAAAGAAATCTCTTTGAGTAAAACGATCGTGACGTAAAGAATAGGTTTTATGAAAAACATTTGTCGAAAATGATCATTTTTTCATTTGTATCAGTTTTCTTAGGATAGGCACAGCTTTTCAACTTGTGTGGACTGCAAGCTACTGCAAACTAAGTATGCCATAGTTCCACTAGCCCCGGGCACTTATATATTACAGAATTTATTGTAACATATTTAGTAAAGTTCCTACCTACCGATTTTTTATCGATTTTTTTTACTTCCTTACATTCAGTATAATCAATTTCACTCTGATATGAACTACGGACATCTTCTGACGTCAGAAAGAATAGATTTATCTTCATTTCTTCATCTTCACGGGCAAACTTATGATCCTCTTATCTTTTAGTGTATAGTATTATCTCAAATCAGATTTTATCAATTTACTACCATCTTACTATAAGTAGAGACAAACTACATTACAATAAAGACTTCCACACACACCATCCAAGACAGAAAGAAGATAATAGACATAAAGATAAAAAAAAACATTGTTTACTGTATACAGGTATTACGGTGTTTAGCTTAGTTCTCAGTGAAATAAAAAATGTACCCAGATTAAGCATATTTAGAGTAAGAAGTAAAAAATATGTTTGTGGTAAGTCCAACGTATTGGAATAAGTTATTGAATCTTATAAACCTCATTGTGATATTCAAACATTGAAGAAGATAATATTAACAAATCCCGGAAGAAACCTGAAACAAAAAATAAAAAGGTATCAGTCGTATCCGAAAATCGAATCGACTACCCCTGAGCTAATGATACCTGTTTATTTTACGTAATTTTTATCGAATCTTTGCAAATATATTCGGGGAGAACTTTGCAATCATACAAAAAGGTAGCATCCAATAATATAGGAATTAATTAAGGATGTTATTATAATTTCTTCAAAAGATTGGTATTCACTTTGTGGCGTCATTATTAATAAATTAATTACTTTGCATTCACCACTTTATTAATATACACAGATATCAACGTGTTTCGACAGCGGTGCTTTCTTCATCAGGAACATATAGAATACTAAAAAATAATAATATCAAGTATAAACAATTTCAGTATTTGCATGTAAAATTTTTAAACCTTTATTTATACCAAAATAATGATTGGTTTCTAAAATATGACTGATAGATTATTCTTAACAATATTATTATTTGGTATTCTATATATTCCTGATGAAGAAAGCATCGCTTTCGAATCATTTTGATATCTGTGTATATTAATAAAGTGGTGAATACACAGTAATTTTTAATTAATTTATTCAAGGATACTATTAGTAATTCTTCAATTTGAAGTTTACTGATTATTACACAACTTCTTTTCAATACATTGATGACAAATAATATGCATTTGTGCAAATGTACCAACCGTGCACTAGAAACATATACATGCCTTTATGTATGTAATGATTAGGCAACTAAATGAATCGAACCGGCTTGAGAAATTGCAAATCAAATATCAAAACTGCTGATTCATATTTCATGTTTGATAGCATGAATGGATGAATGCATGTACGAGTAGATCCGAACAAGCGTAGATTCTGAGAAAATTTACGAGTACCGCCTCCGACCTCACCAAAGGGCAAAATAAATCTTATTTCTGAAAGCACGCTAGAAATAAACCCGTCACTCGTCGCTGAAAGTACCCACCTACAAGAACTTTACCGCCATTTCCATTGCCATTGGGTTCGTATGTAAAAGTCAATCTTGTTTCTTTTGTTCATATCCCTATCATTAGTATTATACGAGTACATACACGTTTCTCTAAGACCACAAAGGTAACAAAACATCTACAAGGAGTCGCGTACCGTATTGTAAAATTTTTGTGTACAGTGCCAGGGAACGTTTCTCCCTCTTCCTGGGTCAACTGTAGTTAGAATTGCATAAATGTGGAGATAATCTTCTCTATCTAGTGAGCGGGCTATTGCTACTGTAGGGCTTTTATTTAATTTATTTCAAAGAATTGTAAACTGTGTTTTATGTGTTAGCGGTAATAGCTGATAGCAATCTTATATTTAATCCCGCTCCATGGAATCATGTGACGGAGTATGAAAACGTATAGATTATTCATTATTTTGGAACCACAAAATGTCAATACTATGGCAACACCAACATAGTAACTTTGTCTTTGAAATGCCTTCTTTACATTAAATTTTTTTCACATTTCGCGTTTGACAGTTCGTTTTAAAGAAACAAGACATTATATGGTATTTATTATTTTTTGCATTTTTTATTTATTTATGATTGCGATTTTGTTGTTTTATTTATCTAACATCTAATACCGATACATAAAATATTAAACATACAGAAAATCGCCTTTCAAATTATCTTCCTTAGAAAGCGTTAAATAATGAAAAAAAGTTTGAACATGAAATTTTCAAATATGATCTCTTTTCGGTGTGTACCACTAATTTCTGAAGACCGTTTGGTTAAAATAAAAAATATATACTTGGGCCATTGTGTTTTTTTAAACTTTCATTAAATCTTCCTATGCGACATTTTTTGTATTTCAATTTAAAAACTTTTTAACGATTGCAGCGTTCTCATTTTTTGCCTTTAAAACTCCGACTCCGAAGGAAATAATTTCCCTCAAGGCCTATATGATCTTTGGGGATACTGTGTGGAGGGTATATGTAGGTATGTCTACTATTAAATGTCAGACTGTATGTATTTTGTATAGTTCCGACACTTTTGGGTGGCATTGGAACTTAAACAGAATTCATAAGAAAAATGGAAGAGCAAGGAGAGAGTAAGTGGGTCAACGGTCAGTCGCATTCATCTTCAAATGGTATGATACATGAGCTCAATTTTCATCAGTGTTTCAATGATTTGTTACTTATCACAACACATGGAAAATAAGAAATACTGTCCCAATCGCCTTAGTGAGAGAACACCATTTAGTGAAGTGACAAAGTGTTTTTTTTTCTAGGCAATTCATTCACAGTTGGTAAACAAATTATAAATCATTTATGAAAGAGTAAAACCATGAAAAATGATTTAATCAAACATTATAAAAATTCAAAAAAATCGAAGAATCTTAATTTTCACCACACAGGAGCAAACCAGAGTGAAATTATGAATATTCGTAATTTTATAACTGCTTTTGGACAAAGGAATTATAAATATCTCTCCACTAAGCTATATAATTCACTTTAATTCACAAAAAAAATAGAAATGACAAATGATTTCAAAAATCAAATCAAGACCTGTCTCAAACAAATCAAAGAAAGGGAGTTATCCAGAATTTTGAAAAGAACTTCGTAGGCGCATTAACAACCAGTTTCTTAAAAATAAAACCTACTTCACCTAAGCACAAGAAATCCTAATAATAATAATATTTGGATTATTTGTATAGCACCGTTTTTGTGAAAAATCACCTCAGGGGCGCTGTACAAATCTTAATTCCTATTCTTTATCTAATTATGCACAAACATATACAGAAAAACTCTGTGAGGAGACTGAGAAACACCCCCCCTCCCCAACCCCTTGTTTCTTCCTATTTGCGTATTGGGGCATCTCTATGCATTATTTGCTCTGTGGTTGTAAGAGTACATTTAACATAATTCATAAGAATTATATTATTTTGCATGGGGTGGTATCAGGCCGGTAGATTTCTAGAGAGATTAGGCAGATTGCTTGATTGCTATCCGTTGGATCCTATTTTTCCGATACGGCCGTCGTTTGAGACAGACGTTTGTTGCAACGGAGCTATCTGCGGTATACCATTACCAGCTGTCACCGCTATGATTATAATTAAATCTAAGTTCCGACTGGCTGTCTTATAATTACGCACGACCTTAATGTAATAATAAATGATGTACTCGTATGCCGATCAACGCGTGTCATATTAGTAACAGCCGATGTTACACATTACACCTGTCGCATTACTCTTGAACCACATAATGCATTACTGGCGATTACTTGTACCAAATAAGTTATCACCAATGATATAGCACTTACCAGAGGAAAAAAAATTTACATTTTATTTTTTTGGATTACCTAATTTTAAAACGCATAAACGAGGAAGAAGTTCGCAAAGAAAACTGCATGAAAATTGTTATGTAGTGATTGTAATAATCTCTGCATCGGAAAAGTTTGTCCCTTTTTATTCTTTCTCCTATCGGAGTTTACCTATCACCAAGGAAATCTTCATACCGCAGTCTGCAGACCAAAAAAATAACCTTTTAGCAACCTGGAGGCCTATTCCGATTCTTTTTAAGGATAAGACATTTGTAATTATCATTGGGCTTAAAGAATTTTTGCTTAACTGCGGTTCCGGTTCTCTCGGATGACAGCTGTCATTCAGCGAATGACATTCTTTAAAAATATCGATATTTGGTAATTTTAACACAACAAAAACTCAGTATTATGTTAAGAATTGACTTAAAACATTATTGGTGACTTATTTGTCGTGCAGTAATGCTATTAAATTAACCAAATTAACTAAATTGATTTTTTTGTAAAATACCTATGCCTAAAGCCTGATATGTCAGATGAAAGAGGTTTACTTTCCAGAAATTGTAATAAACTACACGTTTATAGTAAGTATAAATATATTAATTGTTTATGTGTTTAATTCGTAGAACTCCATTATTTAAAAAAAATATATATGTTAAATCAAATTTAAAAATGTTATCATAGTCCCCCAATATTTTAGTTTTTTTTTTAATATTATTTTTATTATTATTATCACCGCCAAAACAACTGTCACAATAATAAAATAATAATAATAAAGCTTGCAGAACCACAAACTCTTTTAAACATGTATTATCACTGATATGAAATCGGAATCCAGTTAAGCAAAAAGTCTTTAACCCCAAGGATAAAGATAATGTCAAAGAACTGGAATCGGTCCCCTGTTTCTGTGAAAATCGAGCTAAACTAAACCCTGCTTCCCATAGCAAATCCTCCTATCCCCTTTAATTTGTGTGTGGTAGAAGGAATAGGATGTGGATGGTGGTAGGAATAGTTAATATTTTTAGCAACGACTTAATTCTTTCGTAAGGGGGACATTACGATCTCTGAGTCACTCCTGGACCTCCGGCGTCGCTTTGGGGATCTCATCGATTCCGCTGGGGAATGAATGAAGCATGAATTTTTCGTCTACAAGCTCGGTAGTCAAAATAGTCATTTACGGTGCTGGTTACCGCGTGCCACATTATATAGATGGTGCCCGATGACTAAATACAGGCCGGCTGCGATTCGCAGCCATTCATCAGTAGAATTCGCCAGCGGCCGGCCTCGGGAGAAAATACCCATTATTTTCCATAAAGCCGAAGGTCCCATTATTGTTTGGCGGAGCTAATTGTCGGTGATTGCCAGTTTCGGGACCTTGGGACATCGGCGGACACGCACGTGAATAATGCGAACTGTTTTTGCGATAATCCTCTCTCTTGACTTGCGCAACGGTTTCGCGTGACGGACGGGGATGAAGGTGGTCCGGATAATGGAGACGAGGAAAAAACGTTTTTTTTATACATAACATTAATACATTAAAAATAATAAATGCAAATTAAATACTTGACTTCAGAAAAATATTTTTTTATTACACTCTTACACGAGGTTCTACTGTACTGTCATTATTCTTTCTCACATTCACAGTGGTTTTCTTTTAATATATGGACGCTGTCAGTACTGCAAAAACTAACTTCTTATACAGTAGATGATGGATACATGTTCGCTGAGTATCTTCTAAAGTGAATATTAAATTTTTATAAAAAAAAACTTTATGAGATCCTTGAGCCTCGTGTGATAAAGAAAGTGTAAAAGTGTATCATTGTATAGCTCACGAATGAGATTATTTTTCTTATATTGACACAATGCCCACTCGAACTTCTGCAGCGCCCCCTAAATGCTAAAAAATTATAAACGCCCCGCCAGACCTCCAAAACGCCCACAAAGGGGCGCTGGCGCCCCTGTCAAGAATCACTGCCTTAGGCTGCCCTCCGACGGTCCGGTGAGGGACGAACTTTTCACTCGCTACTGGAGACACTACGCAGAAAAGTCCCACAATGGACTGCGTTGCAAACCGTTACCTTACTTTAGCAAACTTGACTTTTCTATGCAGTGTCTGCAGTAACGAGTGAAATGTTCATTCCTCACCGGACCGTCAGAGAGTAGCCTTAGACTCTTACGGCCGATATATGATCATCCAAGTGTTTTGTTGAGTATTCGCTCTGTTTGGCTGTCTCCAACCATTTTTTTTTAAAATCTTAAATTGCCTATGGAGGTGCACACCCACTTTCGTAGACTATAAGATAGTGCCCGCCCACTTTCATAGACTTAACTTTGACATTTGACGTTTCTCTTTCGTAAAAACGAGACAAAACGCCTCTTACAATAAGTAAATAAGTTAGATTCTTTTAAGTTTTATTTAAAAAATACAAAAAACAAGTTTTGATAAATACATCGCGAACCAATAATGACGGTTGACATTTCACTGGCATTTGTTCACCCTGTTGACACTTTTTATAACTAGTCCTCTGTTGAGGAGAACTTAATCTACCAATCTCGATATCCTAAATTGCTAATTAATTTGATCGAGAATTTCGTTGGGAAGAGCGTATTTGCGCATTTGAACGGTGTTGAGGCAAAATTTCGGCTGAACAGTTGCTCAATAGGGTTGGGAAGAACTTCCGTTAGAAGTAAAACTCATTGTGTGGAATACCTTGATGATGCATAGTGACTTTCACCTCTAATGTAACGATATTATATTCAAATCATCAAATGAAACACCCAAACATTGTTTTAACCACATTTATTTTATACGCCTACCGGTTTCGGAAAAACCGTTATACCGATATTATATTCAATTAGTAAGAGGCCTGTAGCTTTTGGTAAGTACGTGATCCTAGAAACCTCATTTGCATCCTTTATTATTCAACATGCTGTAACACTTACTATTAGAAGTAAAGCAACGCTCTTCCAGGAAACAAGCCCATTTTTCAGTCACTAAGAAAACTAAGATGCATTTTTATCGGGCATGGTTTCGTGGAGTTGAGGTAAGATGAATAGGAATGAACCGCGCCGTATGGTCTGCCGTGTCTTGCCTTTACGATGAATCAAAGAATTTTAATATATCGTACACTAAGATTAGAGGTAAAACTCATTAAGTGACATACTAGCTGTATGACATATAGTGATTTTTATCTCTAACGGGACGAATTATATCTACATTCATTTTTAGCTCCATGTCCTTATGAGGAGGACGTTATTCAGATCAATACAAGAGTTTTTATTATGGGGCAGGTTGCGGCTTTCTTAACATGGCGAACTTAAATGAATATTTTATTTATTAGATTCACATGGTGCAAGTACCTACCTAAAAATAATAAATAACCGTTATTTTTTAATGAAATTACTTAGATAGAGATTATTCAATGGTATTTTAATTAAGATAAGTGTATACCCATAAAATGCTTTATTTTTCTGTGTGTGGAAGGAACTAATGGTAATTTAAGAAATAAAACAATAACTTTGTTAAACAAGTACTTTTAGTAGTTAGTGCCCTGAAGAAGCTACAAAAGCTGCAAAAGTATATAACAAATAAAAGTGATGTAAACAAAGTTATAGTTTTATTTTTTAAATTATAATGTCACATCACTAAGTTACGGTTTATGAAAACTAATAATATTTTTTTTTATTGTCAACTGCTGCCAACCGTCTGAAGCCAGTGGGACTATTGCATCCCCATTTACGGTATGTTGTGTGGGGCTGAAGGAATTGCGAGGGAAAGGAGACGAGGAAGACGAAAATTGGAGAGTACCTGACCATTCATATATGGTCACCAAACACAGCTAAAGCCACGATATTTCACCAGGACGATACTGAGAGCACCTTCCACTCTGGGAAGTCTGTAAAATCATAATAAAATGATTTAAAATGTTTAGTTTGGTTACATTTATATTTTATATTATTGTGAAAAAATTCGTTCATTTGTACAATTAGAAAGGTGATTTTGGCCGATAGCGGCGGCCTACAGCTATACATACCAACATAAATCACACATACACACCAGAGCAACCTTGAAATGATAACACAAGGCTATATTTGCATTTCCTCAATCAACTGGAATAATAATATAGAAATATTATAATAGTAATTATTGGCATAGAAGCAGGCGCCTAACACTGTTTTCAATAAACAAACTCGTTTTGTGATCTCCGAAGTACAATCGATTCTTTACATTTGTTAAAACAATATGTTTGACGAAAATTTTATGATTACATATACTTACATCTACAGTAGAATCATATTCACTCGGGTCACGTAGTGGCGTATTTTCCACGAAACATCAATAGTATTAGAGTCACGTAGTGCCATGTCTGCCACCAAATGACGCGTCCTGATAAAACTCGTTCTATCCCCCTTTCTATTATGGTCAGACACAATATGATGTTAACAATTTAGAAAGAGAAAACTACACATTCTCATTGCAATTAAAAAAAATTCAAATACGCACCTGAATAATTTGAAATATTTCTTTGAAATATATTATAACATTTCAAAATACATTGACAAAGTGAAATAGCAATAGCCTCTATGATATAAGCTTGTCTAATTAAACGGTTTTTTTTAGTTTCGCATAAAGTGGTATTTAAAGTAAAGTTAACAAGACAGAACCATGGGAAAGCGATTTTTAAAACATCTCTGTTTGTGTTCAAAATTTTAATATTTTTATTGAATGTATCCATTTATAATATAAAAATTTGAAAGAATCTTATATCTGCTTTTAAACACAGTATTTCGGTTTGGGATACGTGCAAAAACAACTAATCTATTTTAAATTCAATTGCAAGCGGGAATATTTCTAAATAAATCTATAAACTGACAAACGTTTGAAACTGACATACTTTGTTCAAATTTCTATATTGTCTAGACGATCCAAGTTGTTAAAGAGATTCTTGCTTGTGTAGTGGTGGTACTGTATCGTGGAGTTATTGCGGAATAAGAGGGGACTGCGGGCGCTCTTCAAAATGATTTACATCGCCGCGCTGGTGTAAATAGTTTTTATACGCATGTAAAAAAGCACATAGTATGTTCATGCTGTATGAATTGAATTGCAGACTCTTTTGCGTATGATGGAAAAATTCAATTTCTACTCTGTGACTGGGTTAACATATGCTGCTACGATAGTAATACTATAAGATGTCCAAAATGCAAATTAATTTTGACTGTTGAATTTATTTATTCATCTCCCAACTTCACAATAGTTCGCTATTTCTAATTACATTTGTTTTTTAACCAAGTACCTATTTTGTATTGTTTACTGTATAGTACCCGTATCGCTTGTTGTTAAGTATGTAAAGGATTTTTTTTAAACTTTGTTTATTCCATGTCTATATATATTTGTAGCCTTAGGTGATAGTCATAAGTCCAGTGGTGACTGTGTTATGGCCAATGTCATTATGTTTTGTATCTCGTTTCGATTGCTAGGACTATAATAACACTTAATCATACAAAAAAAAAACAAACGGAGCAGTGTAAAAATGTTTTTCTTTTTTCTGTGAATACCGCACTAGAATCCCAACTGTCATGAACCAGTCGAGGGCACCCACCACTTTCCCGAACCGTTTTAAGGACCAGATGAGTCCCTCTATCTGTTCTCACGTCAAGACTCTACTTTTTGATATAAAAAATGAAGCTACTATTAAATGATTCTAAAAGCCCCCGACTGTCCCTACACGGCACAACATACATACCAAAAAATTTACGTGTTCTCATCCAAAGCAGTTAGTTTCTGTTCTTGAAGCCAGTGGAGAGATAACATTTATAAACAATAACATGCATTAGAATTGGAAATAAAAAATAAAAATCACTCACATTCTCATGGCAGCGTACAATGCAAGAACAGAATACACCGCTTCTGGCAAGCCACATGCAGTCCCAATGAGAGATAGCAAGCAGTGGGATAGGAGGGTGGCTTCTCGAACCCTTCACACCATCCACGGTGGCCCAGTGGCCAAACGTTACCCCTATGAAAACGGTAGGATAGTGGAGAAGATACTTCTGAAGAACCCTGGGGATTAAATATAATAATTAAATGAATGGAAGAGAATGGGGTCTAATGAAATCCTC
Organism: Halesus radiatus; assembly: GCA_022606495.2. Classification (NCBI taxonomy): domain Eukaryota; kingdom Metazoa; phylum Arthropoda; class Insecta; order Trichoptera; family Limnephilidae; genus Halesus; species Halesus radiatus. The sequence goes on from JAHDVE020007814.1 coordinate 160,464, forward strand.
CATCTCAATGGTACTGGTGGGGTCTGGAGCCAGTGAGAGTATGGCAGTACGGCGTTGCCTCGCTCTTTCGTTTTATTTGGTCATTCATAATTAGCAGTGACGGGACAATCCCCGCCACCCGTACAATATATGTTATTAACAAGTTTGCACAAAAGGACAACGATTCTTTTGGCTAGGGGAGCCGGACCAGTTACGAAAATCAAAAATTAATTTTCCGTCTGTGTCCGGCCCCGTACAAGTACCGACAATATAATTAATTAATCATTATTCTGGAATATATCAAGAGGCCCAAACGTCGAACACAGCCATTCAAGCGATGTTTCGATCCTGGATTGTGGTTCTTCTGAACAATTAATAAGTTGGATAGATTATGTCGTGTTAATTGTTATTAATACGACATAATATAACTTGTGTTTTTCTCATTGATAAATATAAACTATATTATAGAATGTAGATAAATAGATGGTGCCTGTCATAGGAGTCATATGTACAGCTGTTGTCGGCGTGCAACCGAGCGTGCAAATCTTTCTATAGACCCGGCACGCCTACCACGTGACACGTCGTGACATACACGCATGTGTACGTGTGGAAACATGCATAGCATATTATTATCCATGTAGTTTAATGTAGTCTCAATTAAAAAATATATATACGTACAAAAACGTGGAACCAACAAGCATAATAGGGATAGGTACAGATTTTCTAATCTAATCATTTTATATTAATGCATTTAGTTTTTGGGATATTATGCCGTGTTCCTCTTCCTCCTCATTCCCAACGTTTCAGATAGCGTACAAAACAGTGTTCATCATCAGGACAGATATGTATAGCGTGGTGTAATATGTATGTGGAAGTGTTACCGTGTTGCGCGCGTTGATCCTCTTAGGGCCTGTATTTTAATATTAATGTAATTATTAATCTGTATTTTAGCCGTCAAGTTCCAGATACAGTTTTTTTTTTAAATTTATTTTTTATTTGAATACCGCACAAGAGTCCCAACTGCTCCCAATCGTCTGGAGCCAGTGAGACTACGGCTTCCCCAATTGGGGAATGTTGTGAGGCTGTAGGTAGCGGGGAGGGAAAGGAGAGGGGGAAGAGGAAGTTGGAAAAATACCCGGCTATTCAGATCTGGTCACCAAACACGGCTAAAAGCCATTTTAAGCTATGTTTTAATTCCGAATGGTGGTCTGTCACCAGGGCGATACTGATATATCTTCCACTCTGGAACGTGCGCAAATATGCTATATATTATTTTTAAATGAATTAATTGTGAAACAACACAAATTAATTAAGTACAAATTACTTTCGCACCACGGGATTTGAACCCGCGACGTTCGGATTCGTAGTCGAGAGCCTTACTCCCCAACCATGGAGGCCGTCGTGGACATGGAGGACTGGAAGTAATGTGAAAGTATGCAAGAATAGGAATAACATTTGACATTCTAAACAGAATAATCGGTTTCTAAACATTGCAACATAAAACGATCCATCAACAGAAAGGTAAATGACGTAGATGAACTATTCCGAGAGAAATCCTTAAAAATCTTGGCATTATGCGAAACATGGCATAAAAGCTCAGAAACAACCTGAATTACAAGGCTTCGTGATATGAGTTACCTAATTATTGAAATACCTAGGCCTCTATCCGACGAATGACAAGGAATTGACTTAATAAAACCATAACGGAATAGCCATGGTTTGTAAAAAAGATATGTGGGTGTCACGTCTTGTAAATATGCCCTCATTGAATGCTTTGGAAGAAAATTCACATCAAGACTGGCTCAACATTAGCAATAGTGACAGCTTACCTTCACATAATGACCAAATACTGTCACATCATTCCTTTTCCATGTGATTGCCTACACTGGCTTCGAGTCACAGAAAAAGTTCAATTTAAAATTTGTCTTATTGTATATAAGGAACTGAACGGACTGACACCATCATACTGGACTGATGGAGATGGAGAAGTGAGGGACAATCTTACACGCTCAGGTCGGCCAAGTCTGATGCGTCAAACAGACTAGTTGAACCCTCTCGTACGAATGCAGCTAAATTTGGGGACAAAGCTTTTAATGTACTGTGTCCACATTTTTGGAATTACCTCTCATTTGGTTCGAGGTTAGAAAGAAAATTCGAAACCTTTATGAAAATTCTAAAAAAACATGTCTATTTTAAAGAGGCTACAAATATAAGGTGATTTTAATTACTGAACGGCGCTACAGAAAAATGGCCAATTTATTAGTTATACATACGTTCTACCAAATTTACAACGGTCTTCGATAAATTTAATTATGTAACGAATTTTTTGTGAATAAATCGAAAGTTGTTTATTTTTTTTAGATGTGGCGTGTTTCTTAAACCACTTCTGGCCTCCGTCACAGGATGTGCGCTACAGTACGCTGGTATCCCAAGTAAACAGCATCAAAAGAAACACAATCCGTCAAAATAAGTGGAAAAAAGGTTTACTTGTCAATTTAACAATGGCTTTATAACCCACTATATGGAATACGGGAAGATATTGACACGACGGTGGATGTAGAGAATTGAGTCATTTGAGTGCTGAACACGGTGGTCACCAATAAAATGAAAAAAAGGAAAAAAATAAAAAATGAAGCCAGGAACTGTATGAACAAAGGTAGGCTGAATCCAAATGAAATGTACCAACATATTGTGAAAGATGAATCCCGAATGAATTTGGATAAGTAGAATTGAAGGACAGAGAAAATAATGCAATGAGAATATTTTACATCCACGTGGATGAATGAAGAAATCAGAAACATTCTAGGAAGAAATAGTACGATCAAATCAACTGATTTTAAGAATTCTAATAACAGAAGAATGTGTTAGAGAGCCTGGTTCATCAGGAAAATTAGCAGGAGTCACGATCCTCAGCAGTGAGGCATTACTTAATAAGAAAAATATACAAGACTGCGAGAATGTGGATGAAGTATGTAGGAAGATGTACCAAAAGGGTTGTAGATAATAACGTTAGAGTTAGTTCGTTAGGGTTTATACGGAATCAAGTAATGCGCTAGGATAGTAAGTAAATTATTCTACAAGCAAGATATGAAATTCTTCTGGCTGGCCAGAAAACAGTAAAACTCGGTTCGTGTGATGGACTATTATTACAGAGTGAACGGCTGATGGAACGACATTATATCGGAGATATTACACTGAGGATTCAAATCTGCGCAGATGTTTTGCATGACTTTTGCGTCCACGGGTAGGTAATGACCCCAATAACTCTGCGGTTCTGCGGTTAGTTACTGCTCTTCCATCCGTCTTGCATCAACCTGGTCCACCATTGTAAAATTGACACTTTCCAATATGGTAAAGTTATCTGCAACTAAAATAATTACATTATAAACAGCAGATCGCTATTCGCTCTCGTCAACAGCCTACTGTGACTATTGAGTAAATAAAAATCAATTATAGTTAATCATCAATATTGAGACGTGAGCCTGATGGCCTACCCGAGTTCAATTTCAAGCATTAGTGTAATATATATCGCTTTATGTCAACGGACACATAGCTCCCGTAAGCAATCGGGACTAGCGGTGGGCGAATCGGCTCGTTTTAGTGAGCTGGATCACTAAATCAGCTCTCTGTAAAGACAATCCACATGAAAACTGGACGAAAAAAGTATCGTGTAAGAGCGTCTTAAGGACGTCATTAGGAGGGCCAAGGGAGCGAGGGAGAGGGCATGGTGCGGGGAGACGCGAACCGTCGTTCAATCGAGCTGGATCAGCGAACCGGATCAGTGATCCGGATCATCGAGCCGCTTCGCCCACCACTAATCGGGATATTGTGATCTCTTTACCACAAATCTTATTAATTTAAGACACTTACAACAGTCGTCTCAATTAATGGTTCCTAAGCATACAAACAAATATGGACAAAAAACTATTGATTACATGACTCCTAGCTGTTTAAATATATTACGTACTGAAATTAAAAATTGTATTAAAATAAAATAGTAAACAAATTAATTGAAGGCGTGGCTAGCTGAAAGAAAATATTTGTATTAGATAACTAACTAACTAACCATCACGCCGTTTCTCCATAGGGGTAGGCAGAAAGGATGGACCGCCAAACAACTTGATCTTGGCATACACTTCTTGCTCAACTCACATTCATACATCGTCTCATACATTTTCTTCTATTATTCCGACTTCTGACATGGCCCGACTCGAGTATTTGATTCACTGGATCGTGCCATGTCTTTATCGGACGTCCTAGGCTTCTTATTCCATTCACATTGGCGTCTTATATTATTCTTATACTTCTTTATTTGTTCATTCGCTCTGCATGCCCAAACCATGTAATCATCCCTTTCTTAATATTACTTAAGAAGAATGTATGAGACGTTGTATGAATGTGAATGAAGCAAGAAATGTATACCTAGATCGAGTTGTTTGTGGGTCCTTCCTCCCTGCCTAGCTCTGCGGGGAAACGGCGTGATGGTTAGTTGGTTAGTTAGTTAGTTAGTTAATTATTTAGTTAGTTGGTTAGTTAGTTAGCATTCTATAATTGGCAAAGTGCAACCTCAATCAGTTGTTTTGCGAAGCTCAGAGTGTGAGCATCAGTGGTAATTATTTTTTTGTGTTTGTTCCGAGCATGGGGTCAACTAACAAAGGTATGTATATTATTTTGGAACGATAGTTTTCACTGTCAATAATTCTGTAGGTGTTGTTAACAAAATTCGAGCATGAAAACACAAACAAAAACTAAATATTTACTACTGATGCTCACACTCTGAAGTTTACAAATATTTTTTTGCTAGTAGGCACATATATATGGATATATTATATTACCATACTATGTCAATACTAGCTTTTTTCCTATCTATTTTTGTATAATGGCACTTAATATGACTGGCGCAGATAGAAAAATAATACGTCATTATTGTGTCGCTCTGTAAATACACAGCGTGTATTCTCAAAGACAAATGTTTAATAGGGAAATACTAGCCAAGACTTATGTGCTTTAAAATTGCAAATTTTACTAAAATTTGCAATTTGTGTAAACATGATTTTTAAAAGACAGAATTTTTGTGTGAATACTTTACATTATTGTTTGATATCGTTACAAACTACAAAAGTCATGTAGTCTAATGCTCGATCATAAGTATTTACTTGGCATCTGATTATTTCATCCTGGAGCTCTCCATTGTCCTTATACTGAGGCTTAAAGGACAATGGTTTCGGTTCTCTCGGATGACAGCACAGCATTTTTTTTCCGATTCAAACGTGTGTTAATTTATCATAGAACTCTTTAACCCTAAGGGTAAGGACAAAAAGAACTGGAAAGGGGAGATTTGAATTAATTCTAAATAGTGACTTAGTGGTACGGAGTCAAGATTTAAAGCGGGTCGATTCCGGTGTATCTGGGAAACGTTCTGACCTTTCCTGCAACCAGTTTTACCGCTTTACCTTTGCCTTGGCTAACTGGGCCGACCACGCGAAGGAGCCGCAGCCGTATTCAATCAACTGGCAAATTATCTGCATAGATTGTCCGCCGACTTATTGGTGCATATGCTCCGTGTGACGTGCAGACAGTAGACACCTGGACAAACAACACCTCCCCCCCCCCTAAACCTCTCCCATCGTCCGCCTCCCGAAAACTTCTTCGAGTAATAGAGATATCTTTGTATAGCCCGGGTGAGAGACCACTCTTTAGCATCTAAATGTTACTTGAACTAGATTTAGCCGTATTCAGTGATTAGATCTGAATAGGCAGGTACTTCCCAACCTTACTATTTGTTATCTCCTTCCTGTTTCAAATGCAATGGTCCTTCTTGGTCGGGACAGATTGGACTCTTCTCAAAATATCTTTGCTATGTTTAAGGCGTGTGACGCGTGACCTAGATAAGTGAGAGCAAGTATCGCGCAATAAATCAAGAAACTAAATATATTTTACAACAAAAATCTACAATATTCTTCCCGGATATAATAGGAATAGAAAAATTTTTATGTCTGGCTGAAAGAGGTCAATGAAATAACCTTAAAAGAGAACTAAAAACGACACAGAAGGCTCACCTAATGAGATGACATCAAATTAAATAACCCTAGTCCGTCTGAGCACAGGACCCCCCAGTGGGAAGGATTATGAAAAAATACGAACAGATCTAATTGTATACAAAATATAACAATAAGTACCTATACCATATTGTATTTTATAATGTTATTCTGTAAACATTTTTATAATTACATGATTTCTTCAAAAGATTGGTATTCACTTTGTGGCGTCATTATTAATAAATTAATTAAAAAATTCCTTGCATTCACCACTCTATTAATATACACATATCAACATGTTTCGAAAGCGATGCTTTCTTCATCAGGAATATATAGAATACTAAAAATTTATGTCTAGTATGGACAAATGATAAACATAGTAATGTAATAATAGAAACATTATAAACATAAACAAAAAATAATTAATGTAGGTAAGTAAGTAATCAAAAATGTTAATAAAAAATTATAATAATATTAAAAAGTTATATTAGAAATTAAGAAAGAAATTATTTTTATTAAAAATGTTAATATGAAAATAAATTCAAGAGACAGCTATTTAAAAAAAATGTATATTTGATTATTTATTACATTTAATTCACAATTAAAGCTTTTTCTGATTTTTTAAATTTCAAATTAATCTAATTGTAAGAAATTTTTACCTCTTTTATTTTCATACTTAACAATATTTTGTATTTTCACATGCTTATTTATGTTTTTTCCACTAAGAAGTTGAACATTAATGCAAAGGTCTGAGCTATCATCATGTCACAATTGATTTTGAATACCCTTTTGACTGCTAAATTTTTTTTTTTGTTGGGATCTGCCTCGAACATGAACGGGAGTGGACACGGGACAGGGCTTTTTAGAAGGGGTGCAATTATTGGTCCAAGACTTCAATTGCATGAAAACTGATGCATGGTCACACATCAGCGCTTAGCATCATGTGTCATAAGCCGTGAGTTTGACGTGTACATTTCTTTAGGTTTTCTGTCAGACGAATAAAATTGGCAAGAAAATTTCAATAAACACATCTGTGTCTCTTGTAAAACCTTTATTATTCCAACGAAACCTCTAATCGAATGTGAAATACTTTTAAGCCTATGCAATGGAAAGTAATTCAAAATCATGTGTTTTTGGTTTGATAGATGATTTAATTAAATACTGGAAGTGGAACACACCTTGGCCTATCATTTTTCTAGACATTTTTTGGCAAGTTTTTTTATAAACCTAGAATAAATAAAGCGTCAGACCTAAAAAAAACGTTTAATGCGCAAAATCTCCTACTTACGAACCCTTTTTTCGGTATTGTTGTATTGTTCATTGTGACAAATTATTTTTTTAAGAATTTCAATAAATATGCCTGAACTTTACATAATAAAATAATCGATCCATTTTGGTGATGTTTGTTTTGCGTAAATCGAAATATGCGACCGGTGTTAAGGGGAAATTACAACCTTGTCGCCACATGCATAAGGACTGCGTGATTTCGTTCGAATTTTAGTAAGTGAATCACCTTAAAGAGAGTCGTACTATATTATTATTGTTATTTAAAATTATGAATAATAGCCAGAGCTCACTAACTTTATAAACATTCACATACCATCAAGGCCAACACGACAAACCGATTTTTTTATTTGCCCCCATGCGGGACCAATCTTAGGATAAATTCTCCAATTCCCCGTATGTGTACGCAATATAACGCGCATCTTCACAATATCGATATTCTTCACAATACCCTTAATTACCAAAAATATCGAATCGAAGTAATCAGTACGACCATAAATTGATGCATGAATATAAAAATTTATCGAGAGCATCTCCTGTCCCGATCTTATATTCCTCTTCCTCTCCCCCCTTCCTTCTTATTTTGTTTTTTTCTAATAAAACACGTGCACTTAACAACTATTTACACAAGAAACTTTTTTGGCTTACCTTTTGTTATACTTCCTTTGTATATAAATCTGTATTAAAAGCTCATAAAAATTAATATATATGCATATATAAAGCTCATATATATATATATATATTTTTTTTATTTAATGTAAATCAAATTTAATAATGTTATTATTAAGTTTTGCCAGTATTTTTAGTTGTAATTATTGTGACAGCTGTTTCGGCGTTTAAGGCCATGTTAAAACCGTTTGAAACAGTTTGAAAATGGCCTTAAACGCCGAAACAGCTGTCGCAATAATAACAACTAAAAATACTTGCAGAACTTAATAATAACATTATTAAATTTGATTTACATTAAATAAAAAATAAAAAAAAATGGATTTCTACGAATTAAACACAAAAACAATTAATACATACAAATTAATAAATAAATTATATCTCTTGAGTTTTTAATCTCTACCAAAGCAACAAAACGCTTATCAAAATCACAGAGCTACCATCGGATTTCATACGAAATCAAAACACGTCAAAAACATTTAAAAAAATTAATATGAAGGTGATCTTCGTTCTTGGAAAGGTTGCAATAACAAATGATATCCTCATTTTTCACGAACGTATCAAAATATAATATTAATAATATGTGTTCATTGTTTAAAAATAAATAAGCAGTTCCTTGCCATTGGACACCAGAAAATGCGCCAAAAGGCCAAGGTACCAAAGCGTTGAGCTTCAATGAAACAAGGACATTGTTTTGTTGGCGAGTTTGATTTTATTCGAAAGCAAAAAAAAATGCCAATATTTTATGCCCAATTCATATGCCGTAATAAATTTCTGAGAATGTTTTTACAATCCAATGAGAAATAGTTTCATGACTTTTGATTTTTTTTTCAGGGTGAAATGTGCCAATGTGAATCTGATATATACATAGGCATATAATATATAACAGTCGACGTAGTCGATTTCGCGGATAAAAATTCTGGAGCAATTTATATCATTTTTTTCAAATACCGAAATTCTTTCATGATGAAATAATCAATTTCACTGGCTTGTCTGTGGCCTACGAATCAGGTCTTATGTTAATTAGCCACATCAGTGTTCTTTCCTGTTTTCTCTTTCATTCAATTTTGTTTAGATCGCACTTCTAGGGATTTTTTGTTCAATGTGGCATTGATTCATATATTATATATATATTTAACATTAGAAAAAACGGTAAGATTATGTTGAATGATATACCCATGTCAGTAATATTAACATGAAATTTCTTAATAAGATCATCATGTTTAAGTGCAATCGATTTGAGGCAATAAGCGAGACCGTATGAACTGGGCTATGGGCAGCATTTTAATTCGTTATACAATAACACAGAAACACATTCGAATCGAATACTCGTATATGGTCCGACCAAGCGGAACGAATGCACCATAACAAACCTCCGATGTTTTGCAACGAGAAATTGTGCACCGGGCAGTAGCACGCTTTATCCGCTTTATCCGAGTTCCCGTGATCGTTGGCGACTGTGGCCAATCATAAATACCAATTCAACCCAGAAAGCAGTGTATGATAAATATATGACGCTGAATTGAATGGTAGAAGAAGTCGGGGACCCCCGAGGAAGACACGGCACGATCAAATTAAACAAATACTTGATTCGTGCCATGCCATGTATGAGACGATGTATGAAGTGTGCCAAGACAAGGTTGTGTTGCGGTCCATCCTTTCCTCGGTTGTTTGTTAGTTAGTTATCAACCAATCCATAAGGAAATAATAATCATTCGTCGACTTAAGGAAAAACATAAAATTACTATTATGCAAATTCGCGACCATAGATGGCGTAATACGCTTACATATACACACTGTTTGTGTTAGCGTTACAATATTGTTTAATAAGTTTCTTGGGGGAATTTCGCTTTAAATCTGGTCACCCGCCAACAAACAATAATTTATCTAAAAAATAAAAGTTATACTTGCTACTAAAAGTGTCGAAAATATTAAGCATTAACGCCATCTGTGATCACAAATTTGCATAATAATTTAAAGTTTTATTTTTGATTACATCTGATTTTTGTATATTTATATTTAGTTTATGTAAGTAAACCGATAGGGATGTTACCGATAGCTATGGACCTATCTGTGTACCAGATGTAAGCTCATTTCTACCTTATGTTTGGTGTAATTGATGGAATGTTTTCAAATGTCAACATTATTTCTTGGATATATAATCCATTTCATTGACCTGCCTGGGCCTAGGAGGTTTTGAGAAGAAAGTTCTCATGTAATTTGGCGATACTAGTTTTCTTTCAGATATGAATAGATCACATTTTATGAAAACAATTTTAAAACTTTTTTCTACTTACCACCATTAACCCTACAGTATGTAAAATCAGGATATAGCAATGCTGATTGATGAAATTTATATTCAATCATGGTTTCCCACCCCTGATACCCCAAATATTATGTAGGATAGAATAGTTTAAGAAAAAATCTACCTGTCAGAAGATGGCCGTGGTAGGCTGAAACCGTTAGGTCAAAAATAAAAAAGTTTTAAAATTTGTTTTAATAAATTATTGTATTGGAATTCCACCACGAATTATTGACTCCAGTCCATTAAAAAAAGATAATAATGAAGTTCAAACTTAAACCAGCATATATTTTTTTTTTCTAAATATGGTTTTCATAGTTAAAATAATTTTTGATACAATTTTTCAAAGCCCAGCAAAACGCTCCAAATCGGATCACACTAGCTGCTGAAGAACTTCCGTTCAATGGGGTTCCCCAATTTGAGAAATACTGTGAGATCAAGAGGTTTGAATGTAGATGGGGAAGTGGAAGTTTGATCAGTACCTGGGTATTCAGATCCAGTCACTATACATGGCCAAAGCTATTTTCGATTGTGGATCGTAGTATCAAATAAACAATAATGAGTGTATTTTCACCACTGGTTTTACCTTTAGGAAATTTATAAAGTAGGTTATCTACAGTACTTCTACAGTTCGATAAGAGCAAAACGGTTGTTGCTCGTGAAAAAAATAAAACCGAAAATCACTTATTGTTTGAAATAATTCTTTGCATTTATTAAATGCTACTGTTTTATTTTGCGATGTTTTTGCATTATACTCGTAATATGCGTGCTGTGCGTTGCGCCTGAATATCTCCCTATACATAACGTTAAAAATTCGATTTGAGTTTATAGAAATACGAAAAGTGTGAATACTTATGCGGATACGAAATACAAATATAATAAAATAAAATAAACCTTGCGTAATACATTTTGTTATATATAATATGGTACCGAGTTACAACTGAATCATTTTTTTAACGTTGTGTTTACGCAGCTCTTAACGCGACGTGTCAAAACAATGAAATAGCAAAAACTTTGTTTATTGTATCTGTGGTCTTAGGTAAAATTAAGATACGTACAAAAATGACACTTCTCATCGGAACAGTTTGAATTTTTATTTTATTTCGTCCTTATAAATAAAAAAAAAACAGTATTCAGTTTGCTTGATTTATTGGACCACTCGCTTACAATTTGACGTTATCTCAAATGAGAGAGCACTCGAAACTTGTGAGCGAATGGTCCACTAAATTAAGCGAACAGATTAATATTTTAATTTTTTTTATTTACACAGTTGAAATATTAAAAAAAATAAATGAGAGAGGACACGATACTTTATAAAATGATTTAAAATATCTTCCCCACAAAGCCACATATGTATATTGCACTTATCATAATATTTACTTAAGGCCACGGGTATTTACTTATCGCCAAAACATATTCTGTTCTGCGAACATTTTGATCAATATTATGTCTACTGTAAGAATGGTAAACGTATTTCTTTTAACCGTATACAGGGTGTAACAGCACGTACCCGATAAACTTTAACCAGTTATTCCATAGCATATTTTAAATCTAATTCGTCGTTGGTCACTCAGCCGCGTAACTGCCCAACCCGATCCCAACTGTCCAATTCCTACTGTTTTTTTGTTTTTGTTTTTATGAAAATAAAATACCATCTACGTTTTTTTACTTCAATTATGCTCAGAAATCACTGGTTATAGTTTGTCGGGTACGGGCTGTCACACTCTGTATTCACAATAACTACAAATTGATGAAATAATTTGGTCAGCGGACACGAATGGCGAAACCTAACCCACAAAAATTCAAACCTGATTTAGCAATTGGAAGGGCTTTAGAATTACGTGTTTCATCAAAAATGTTAGTCGCTTTCTGCAACCAACAAAACTATTACAATTTGAAACAGTCATTATCATGTCACACATAGTCTCGCCTGGAAAATGGTCATCAAACAGGAATTTGAACTGTGAGACAGGGCTATTTTAAGGTCCAGTTACAAAGCCATGACTGAATAAATGACAGGCAGTATATTATTATGTGTTTATATGAAGTGTCAATTGATTGTTTAGCTGTTTGCCATGTTGAGTGTGTATGTTATGAACACACCGGGCCGCTAATCGTGAGTACTGTTGCAGGACGAGACGGGCCGCCTGATGCGGAGGAACATCGTGCGCTACGCCATCCTGGCTTACGTCATCACCCTGCAGCGCGTGTCGCTGCGCGTCAAGAGGCGCTTCCCCACCTGGCAGCACGTCGTCGACTCCGGTATGATGCGATTCTGTTACACTGTACACATATTATTATTACCTCTCTTGACGTCCTGCTGCCCTGGTACTAGCGATATAACATAGTGTTATTTTGTTGAAAACAAATACATTTTTCATAATATTATTGTGTATTTCGTAAGCGCTATTATCACCCCGATACTCTAGTTGGTTCCATGACAAAACAGAACATTGCCGATTGTGATAGATTACCCTGAATTACTTGAATGAAGTCAATTGAGAATACCCAACAGACAAAACCACACGCTAAACCTACATCAATGCAACACTAACTCAAAACAAAACACCTTTATTCACCGCGCTTCACACATTTTTAGCACTTCACACAGTTAGTTCGACTTATTCAACTCAGGCCCTCATAATTTCAAACCTAAAATCTATAAATAACATTCACAAAATACACATTACTCTACACCATAGGTTCTCAACCTTATTTTGCCCACCGCCCACTTTAAAAATATTTTTTTTTTCTAGAGCCCCTCCTCATTTTTTTTACTTACTATCTGTCGCGAATCTGAAACAGCTATTGCCACGATTATATTTAAACGTGTAATTATACCGTAATATTATATAGTCGTAAGATAGGAAATGACTCCTATCCTATTTCTGAGTTTTAAGGAGAATGTTTCAATGAGAACAATATAATAGTTTAATTACTATTTTTTTATTAACAAGCTTTTATTAACTTCACCTGTATTTACATATTAGACATTTCACGTGAAATCGGAAGTTTTAAAATGTTTTAATTCAAATCAGAAAATAAAATTTTTCATATCATCCAATTTAAAGTAGATCTGAGTGTAATGGAATCTTTCAGTTCTATTTTCATCCACTTCCCGAACTATTGAAGTATGTGAATTTTCGCTTACATGATATAAATTATTACAATACATACAATATCAAAAATTAACCAATATTAAAGTTTACATTGCTTCATTAGTATGTGATTGGCGTGTTTTTTGTCTTTATTAAACTATTTTTTTTTACTTGTCCACGCTCTCACTGTGCCATCTCAACGCCCCTTAATTTTCACTGGGTCTTCTACCGCCCCCCTGAAAGTTTCGAACGCCCACAAGGGGGCATCATCGCTCACGTTGATAACCTATGCTCTACACAGACTAGATCATTTCCCTTCCCTCCCTCCCATCACCCTAACCTCATAGGATAACCTTGTAATTTTTCATTTTTAATTGAATAATTTAAATACTTAAGTAAAAACCTATTATAAGTTCATTTTTTAAATATATTTACCATACATAATAATCGTTGTAAACTATTGGTTTTCCAAATAAAATACAATAAAAAAAGAAGAAAGTTAAAAAAATCAAGAAAACACCACACAAAAAACGTACCCTTTTATTGTATTATGTTTTGTGTTGCGGTTGTTCTGTTTTATCCCTTACATTATATATTGTGTGATAGGAGAGTATAAGTCATCGCTCTGGGGTTGTAAAGTATATACCGCGTCATGTTCTAAAATGAGGACGTTTTATATTTGTGTGTACTCCAGTATAAATAACAATTACTGTCAAATGAAACAATCAAACTTCGCTTTAACCGCATAAATTCACGCTTACCGATTTCGGAATAACCGTTCCATCGGCAGGGCAAAATATATACTAAACAATATTACAAAAAAATATGGCAGGACATACGTAATAAGTGTCACTAATAATTATATATAATAGTAATTTTTCAGACATCTTACATGTTATTTGATTCTAATGTCGAAATTACGGCTTGTTCTTCTAATATAAAATGAGAAACAGTCGTTACAATTTAGTTTATGTACCCCGGAGTGGGTCAAATTATGGTCTTTATCTTTAGTGTTCCTCAAAAAATTTCCATTTTTTACTTTACTAAGCCCTAGTCACGCCCCCACCATGACACTTATTATGTATGTTCTGCCATAATTTTGTAAAATTGTTTAGTATATATTTTTCGCTGACGATGGAACGGTTGTTCCGAAACCGGTCGGCGTGAAAAATAAATGCGCTTAAAACAAACTTTGATTGGTTTATCTGATTATAATGAATAACCACCAAGTGAGAGTTTCATACCAAAGTGTATAATAATTAGTACTTTATTAAATTAGTTTATTGACTTGTTGACCATGCTGTGCCACCTGCTTCTTCTGAAGAGAACGTTTCAGACATCCATGCAGTGTCCATCATCATGGTAGATGATCTTTCAGGCGTCTGTCAGATGAACACTGGCCCATGAAGGAAAAAGTAACAGGACTTAGCATCCCAAAAATGATCACTCAAAATACTACCGCCAATGAGGGTCAAGTATTGGTCATAACTCAGAACTCAAATCTAACAGAATAGTTGTTGAACCTTGTGATTGCTCTCTTTAAAACTTTCCTGTTTGGTCCTGTGTTTAGCTATATGAGTACATCCCCTCACCATAGATATAATGTGAATGATTTCCTAATAAGGAACTCCAGTCAATTTTTTGTATTTTTTTTTATCAATAATGACGTTAAAATAATTTTCAGAGTTTCAATTTTACAAAGGCCGCCAAAACGCTCCAAATCTATGGCCGGTCGGTTTTGATGTTAGAATGTCAAATGTCAAAACAAGGATGAGCTTTACCGCACATAATTTTATATTATATTCATAGTAAACCATAACTAAAAATAATTAATAACATTATCTACTTTTCTGGAAGCTTTAACTCGAAGAATAATAATAGTATTGAGCGTTAACATTATCAAAATATTCATATTAACAATTGGTTTGCTCATGAATACTCTAATCTCTGTTATTAATAATAGCTTTTTTTATATTGAACCACAATTATAGAGTTTAAAGTCACCTAACTTAAGTTTAAATTTCACCAAAGCTAAAAAAAATGCATATTTAAAATACAATACAAAATCGAAAAATAAAAATTTCCATGCTAATCCAAAAAACAGAATGTGTATTCTGTGTGTATGTGACGTCGTATGTTATAAATACAATAGTACCAATATAACACGGTGTTTTGATCAGATGAATATTTATTCATTTTTAAATAACGATTTATAAATTCTACGTATAATTATATATAATGAAAGTTATATATTCAGAACAGTAATTCGTAATATTTTTCACTGGAGATCGCGTGTATGCGTGTATAGACGGAAAAAATTAGAGGTTTTTTTTAAACAAACCGATTGGAATTATCGAATATGTTACTTAAACTTTGCTTTTTATTCTTATTGTTGTATTATGTTAACTTTTTATTTGTTCGAGGTATTAGGTACATTCCATTTCATTATCGTAGCTATGTTAATCGGTTCCTTTATGCCGCGATATACCTGCCCAGTACGATAATGCGTTCATAAAAGATTTTATGTTCATTAGACCTTTTCCATTGACACGTTTTCCAAATCAGAGTATCTTCCCATTTACCGTAATTAATTTCCAACAATTCTTTGCATCATTATTGTTTTACTCTGTATTTCAAAATAAATATGGTCAACGAACCCTTTAATACATTGTACCAATTATATTTAACAATTTACCATACGAATTTAAAAACAATTGCTCTATGACGAAATTCTCACTGATGTTAAAGTATTGTCTTTTGGAAAGTAACTTTGTGTATTGACGGTAACAAATATGACGGTCTCCTTGGTTGTATAGCTCTTTGATATCTGCTGTATTTACGCTCTTTTGCTCTTACATTGGCTATTGAACAAATATGATGTTCTCCTTGATTGTATATCTACTTGAGAGCTGCGGGTATCTTTAAAATGATTTAAGTGTTACTATTATATTATGTCTATCCTTACTGTAACAAAGGTGTACTGTTGGTTAATTATTTATTTCTCATTTTATTTAATATTTGCTGATATTTTGATATTTTTATAATATTGATATTTTTATAATATGGATATTTTTATAATATTGATATTTTTATAATATTGATATTTTTATAATATTGATATTTTTAAAATATTGATATTTTTAAATCGATATTATGAAATTGGACTCTAGTATCTCTTTAACAAAACTGTCATGCTGCTTTCATATTTAAGTTTTTTTTTTAAATTCCAACTTGATCACAAGATGCATGCACCTATATTGTTCTAATTTTGCTCTACATTTGTATGATGATTGTTACTTATTGTTGTATTATATAATATTGTTGAACTAAACTCCTGCTGACAAGCTACTTGCAGTGGCTTAGCGGGTACAAGTTCCCATTATATGTAATTAATATTATACAATAAAAAAATATAATAAAATAAAAGACTCTTAAAAAATTGAAAACTAATTATAGACAGTAATTACGAGTGCACCAACTTTATCAGATAATTTATGAAAAAAGCATGCAGCCCGCATAAGTGCAATAATTGCATCAGAAGAAAAAGTGATTTTATTTTATCTTTTTAGGTTATACGACAAACTTATTAAATAAAACGATTATTCGCATGCCACCAGTATTGAATTGAGTAATGATGATTGTAAAATATTGCTTACATTACCATCGAGGCTGTCTGAGAGTGTCTGCTTGGGACAAACAAGATCAATTTAACCCTGTAATACTTTGCAAAATACATATTTTAGTCGAGTAAACAACAAAAATTAAAATCGAAAAACTAAAATTGAGAATGAAGTAACAGAGTCAAGGTCTATAAGTCAATAAATCAATACATAGCCACCAAGTTTACAAATATTTTTATTTTTTCAAAAATACATAATTTTTACATCAAATTCCAATAAAAAATACTGATTCACCTATGCACTTCTTGGGTCAGTGTTAACATTGGTATTAAAAAATATATGATGTCATGAGATGAAATGTCGTCCCTCTCATAAAATTCGTGAACAATTACTGGCGTGAATACGGAGGACATGAATGAAATAAATATTTAAATTGAACTACCTATAATATAAATAATATAAATATACTAGCTGATGGACCCGGCCTTCCTCGTGTTTTTTATTTTGGAATAAAGTTGTTAATTCTTGCTTTTCGTTTGGGTGTCATAATTGATTTGACAGCGAAAGTAATCCCTTGTGACGACTATTACTATTTTTAAACAAATAAACAGTTATTTGAAAATTTTATTTCATTCCAAACATTTTTTATTTAAATATATATAAATAATAAAGTTTTCCATTTTCAAAATATTCTACCCAAACACACCTCTTCTTTTGAATATGTAATCTGTGGCTAATCGGAGTGGTATGTCAATGATTCAATGTTTTTTATACTATTTTTAAAACGTTATAGCAACAGTTTTACATATTGGATTTCATTCAAACCACCCCCCAAACCTTCCCGGCACTAATAAAAATGAACTGTGCTATTTTCAGCGAAACCGGTCTAATAATTTTAGAGAAAATCGAGGGCACACAGGCAAACATTCATTTTTATATATGTAGATTTTTATTTGGAATAACTTATCGAAGCATCTAGACTTCATCGTAATATTATTTATTAGGTGGAATTAGCTTAGTTGGTAGGGCGCTGGTCCCGGGGAGATCGAGAGGTCCTGGATTCGAGTCCCGGGTGCGACCGTTACCTCTTTGTTTTCTGTGTCTTTATATATGAGATATAATTTCCATTAACTCGCCCCTCATAAGATTATATTTATATATTATTATTGGTATTATTTCTCCATTAATCTAGCATAAATGGTCAAACTAATGTGTCAGTACCTACTTATATTTCAGCATACGCAATGATTTCCCCAGTTAGTCAGCGAGCCTGCAACTCCGCTTCCCGCTTGCAGACCTGGACTCCTTACGTCCGGTTCAACACCTTCCTTCAGTGTCCTCAGCAATAGCTAGATCGACGAGTGTCCTAGTACCACGTCTTCTGATATTTAATTTTTTAAGTTAAAAATAATATGTTGTATTTAATAAAATGAGCATTACCAATAGAGTCATTCTAATACGTCCATTCATAAGGTAAAACAGTCGGATATATATAAACACCTGCTTATTGGTGACCCCGACGTGATTTTTTTTGCAATCAGTCGGGGTCTTTTCATTCTTAATTTGGTTTTTTGTGGTTTTACCACACACATTCATCCACATCATATCGTTAAATATTTAATTTAATTTAGCCCGCATCGCAATCATTTTAATTACCACGTGAATACATTATTACGTTATAGCATGACATCCTGACGGTCCAATACGAGAGTTCTCCTCACAATTCACAACACGGCCACGTGAGGCCGTTAGTTCCCATAGAGAGGTGATTAAAATTTTAACGTGAGTATAATTATGTCGTATCGTGACCAGGGTGTGGGATTTGGAATGAAAACAATGACTGTTAGTGACGAACAACCTTTTGTCCTTCGAGGGACATCGGCGTTTAATCGCTAAATAATCATCCTCCCAGATTCTAGTAACAATGATTAATAATTAGCGAACAAACATCCATCCCCATAGGTGCATGTATTCTTTTTGTTAGAACAGGTATGAAAAGATAGAATCCTGTTTACAAAAACCGCTGAAAGGGAAAACCCGCAGAGCTAATAATACATAGAGATGGCCTAACCCGCAAATAAAAGAAACTAAAATAAGGGGGAGCAGGGAGCGAGATAGGCGTGCGCCAATTTAGGTCGTTTTGCCGTCAGGTTGTGCGTGTTTACAAAAACAGAATATCTAGTTTAAACCCTTTAAAAAATTATAAACTGGTTTTCAGAAGGAGATGCTGAAAAAATGGAATGAAAAGATTTTTTAACAAATCTTTTTTTTCTTCTTTTATCTGATTTTTCCTGCATTTTTTTAATATCCTTTTGGTTTTGATTTTCCTTATACTTTTGTACCCTCCTTTGTGAATTTATTTATTTATTTTTACAATTGTTTTTATTATAATAATATGATATACTCGTATATGCACCTGTTTTAAGAATACGTTAACAAAATGATATCAAAGATTTAAATGGGTCTTCATTGTGAAAAAAAGAATGTAATTAAAGGATTGTTTGGGTATCTGAAACTTCTTCTACTATTATTCACTTTCACGTTATATATTCTCCTAGTACTCCTCCGTTCACCCACTCTACAAGTCCAGACAGAATAAGTGTTACTTTCGTAATCTTGTTCATTACGTTATCAGCTCATATTCTTTCCGGGTCTTCTTTTCTTTTCGGGAATATTTGTAGTACAATCGTAATTTTGGCACGCATATGCTTCAGGGATCTCATTTTTACAGCATCTGTTGAACTTTCGTTCTTCCTCTTTCAGTTACAGTTCCATAAATAATTGCTTAGCATGGTAAATTTTAATATTTTTGAGAAGAACCTCTATAAAATACCTACTTAATTAAAACATTCGTCTGGTGTAAATAAATTTAGCAAGAACCTGTTTTCCACGTTCGTCGTATAAATAATTTCTTCACTTTCGATCTACTATCAGAATATGATGTAAACTGAGATCTGGAGTTCTCTCTTTCTAAAGCACTTATCTGACCTAAAGAGAAAGGGAGATAGAACGGGTATTATGAAGACCGTCATTTGGTTCCCAATACGGAACGATTAGAACCAAAGGGTTAAGGACATTCATTAATTCTCTCTAGAATAGAAGGAGAGTGAATCAATTTAAAGTTTTTTTTTGTTAATTTACTAAACTCGTATTTATGTTAAAAAGTTAGGTTAAAATGATTGAAAGGGGGTTCTTATAATCAATAAAAATTAAAGATTTAACTAACTAACTACCTAACCATTATACCGTTTCACAGCAGGGGTAGGCAGATAGGATAGACCGCCATACAACTCTCTCTTGGCACGTACTCCTTGCTTCAATCACATGCATATATCGTCTTATACATACTCTTCGGTTATTCGGACTCTTTGCATGACCCGATTCAAATATTTAATTCACTTGATCGTACCATGTTTTCCTAAGACATAATAGGTATAATTAACATAAATGTATTTAAAATAAAATTAACAAATGTAAAATTAATTATAATTACATTTATATGTATATTATAATAATGAATTATTACAATATCTACACATGAATTATTATTATGTATTATTATTTTTTTAATAAATAACTATCGACAAAACAAACAGGCGTACCTCATATTTAGCAACTTTACAGGAGAGCCAAAAAACTGTATATCTGTCGTAATCTTATACATCTTATTACATGTTTCGCTAATGGGGTAAATAAAAAATCATTATTAAAACCCCATTAGCAAAACGTCTAATAAAATATACACGAATCCAAAAACGACCGTTTTTTTTGCTCTCCTGGAAATTTACTAAATATGAGATACGGTTTGCTTGGTGTTGCGGGCGACAAAATGATTACAATTTTTTTTAAGGATTGTTCAAGTTTGTATTCATACATCTGACAATATTATTAATTTAATTACAGAAACGGTTAATCACCTAAGTTCATACATATCTATCCACTTCTGTGGATATAAAGACAGAAGTGGAAACCCCATAGAAATCCGTTGTTGGCGTGTCCCTACGCTCAAAGACAGCTTAGTTTTATATTACTTCAGGTGAAATTGATCGAACTATAGAGAATCAGGGTGGGCAGTAGACAAAAATGGTAATTAATTGATATTAAGAACGCTTACCACATGCTTAGTAAGTTTTCGCTAAGAATGGATAAGCTTCTGACTTTAGCCGATGTTGGTTGAGATTCCCGCCACATCAAATATCCAAATAACCGCTTCACTTATTCATATTACGAGCCACTACAAGTTTTCCGTGATTTTATCGATCGCACAATGTTTTGTTGGTACAGTTGTACTACTTAATAGGGGTACCAAGAGATGGCGCAGATTGGTACATTTGTGATGTGTACTGAAAGGCACAACCTTGTGCGACACTAACGCAAATGAGCCTTCCTTTGACTGCGCACTGCGCACACATGTACATTTTTTGTGTGAAATAAGACAATATTTGAATTTGTCGTATGCGTCATTTTGCATACTTAGTTCCTGCATTTGGCACGTCATGGTAATGCGGTCGGCGGGGCGTGCGCGATCCTGCGATTTGTTGCTGGTAGTTCGCGCGTATTTTTGAAAGTGTAGATTGATTTCATGCAATTATTTTATAAATTTTAGTATTTCTTGTGTTTTTCTGCGAGTAATGTAGGGCAGGCAGTGCATATTTGCCTATATGATTCACTCTATAAAAAATACGTATATGTACCTACAATAAATATGTCTTTAGTAAAATGGTTATCAGTAGATTTTGTAATCGTTTCTATTTATCTAATTTTTTATTGTTTAATATTATTATCATATAGTGAGAATTTTGTACGCGCCAAGCCACTGCAAGTATCTTGTCAGTATGAGCTTAGTTCAGCAATATTATATAATACAACAATATATAAAAAATAAAAAAATCATAATAATAGCAGCACAATAATATGACAATACACGTGCCTATTGTGATCTAAGTACACAAGTTGAAAAATAATAAAAGCATTGTCTAGTACAGTTTTATTGTAGAGAGAGCAGACTATACAATGATAGCAAATAAATAATAATAAAAATATCAAATAATACAAAGTAAAATAACATTTTAATACATAAGCGCCTTTGAGGTGATTTTCTCACGAAAACTGCGCTATAAAAATAATTTAATATTATAATGTCACTCCCCAAGAGCCAAGACTTTCGTAACGGAGCAATTATTTTCAAATTCGTACGCAAATACCAAAAGAATGTTTTTCGAGAAATCCCTTTTCTTTAATCGGAAACTTCATTTCATATTGGTATTTATATGAGTATGATATATATATTTTTTTAATTATTCATTATTTATATTGAGATTTAAGAACCTCATCGTAATATTTAATCATTGAAGAAGATAATATTAACATAACCTAAATGAAAGATGAAACCGGACAAAAATATTTCAGTCGCATATTTTTAGTTTCTGTCCTTTTGTCCGGTTTCATCTTTCATTTAGGTTATGTTAATATTATCTTCTTCAATGATTAAATATTACGATGAGGTTCTTAAATCTCAATATAAATAATTAATAATTAAAAATTGAATTCTTTAGACTTTTATAAAAAGTCCATAGAAGTCTCATATAAATAAAAAGTCGGATGTAAATCCGAGACACTGTTTAAGTTTGCAATTGAGTTCGGGTAGAACTTTGTAAAACATCATAAAAATAGCTGCCAATAATATGAGATTAAAAATGGAAGATAATATTCACAAATCTTGAATTTGAGATATGTTATCGATGAAGATGACACAAATTGAACTTGTCTCATTGGCTAAGTCGGTTGAGCGTTGCCCCGGATAGGCAGAGGACCTGGGTTCGAGTCCCAGATGCGACTGAAATATTTTTAGTTTCTGTCCTTTTGTCCGGTTTCATCTTTCATTTAGGTTATGTTAATATTATCTTCTTCAATGATTAAAGATTATAATTTTAACAAACTCTTATAATGTGTCGAAAAAACCATATTATTTCAGGTTTGTAATTTTGCCGTGACTAGTAAATATTATGTAGGTAGGTACTTCAAACAGAAATGTTCACATTACTGATAAATTTTCTCCGCGCCGTTTGTTTGGATCCAATGTTTGTTTCTGTAATGTTTACTTCGACGCTTCTTTCATTTAGTATGAACAGCTGGTCTACACAACAATGTTTCTTGTTCACTATTTGCATCAAATTAAAAAACAAAACCTGTATTCTTGCGGGACACACGAAAATATGAAATAAATTTACAAAAAAAAAATAATCCAGTTAAACCAGCAAGGCTTTTTAATTATCGCTCTATTCCGGGAGTACCTCAATATTTTTTTTATATTTAAAGAATAAATCTCAATTTGTGATCGATGCACGATTCAATATCTACTCCACTATTGTAATTCTTCTTTTAAAGAAAATGCTCATGGGAAATTTTGTATATTCAAACAATTATTATCGGACTTTCTTAACCAAAAAATACGGAAATACACAATCCCATGTTTGCGCATGCGTCGGTCCCGTATTCTAAGAGAAAATACAGGGCGTAAAATTCATAGGAAAAGCCATTGAAAATGACACTGGTAGAATCTGGAACAGTCTCTTTTGTCTCCCGGTTGGTACTTGTCATCCAATATTGGAATACGTATAAGTTAACATGAAATAATAACAAAACTAAAATACTCGCAGAACTTAATAATAACATAATTAAATAAAACTAAATGGAATTCTATGAATGACAGTAAATACATTATTAGGGAATTTCTCAGATGTTGAGAAGATCGTATAGATCTATGAATTTCGCTTTCAAAAGTAGAAATACATTACAAATTTGTGTTGGAAATTGAAATTATTATTACGCAACGCGATGGCGTGTACATTTGTACAGTAAATGAGATTCAGCAATTACGTGTTGCAATGATAAGTCATCCATATATAACCACTCAACCTCCGATTATCTTGAGATCCCGTACACCGAATGGTAGTATTAGTAATGGACTTCGGCGAAAACATTCTCAGCTTCTAATTTCATTTCATTTTAGTAAAAAATACAATGATTTTTAGTTTTAATTGTTATAATTTTTCCAATTTTACTTCGGTCACCGGGTTCAGTGAAAAAATCAGGAAGCGCAGAATAGTTGGGATCTTTTTTGATGCAGTTTAGTAATGTTATTAGTCGTTAGGTTCTATTTTAGGATTGATGAATAAGACAATATAACAGGATTTCTGTCACTGTTTACTCATTTTGCAAGCAGGTTTAAGATTATACCGATCGTTTGTATGTGTTTTGATGTTACTACGAAGTGCCAAGTAGAGATGGCAACATATGCGTCTGCAGCTCGCTTACTGATACTTGCAAGATGGCTTCGTAAACTATAAGAAACTTTATGTGAGCTAATCTATCTCCGAATCTTCTGTAAAGATTTAATGATTTTAAGCGGTTTTACTGATTACCAATTACATAATTCTACAATTTCTTCAAAATATTGGTATTCACTTTGTAGCGTCATTATTAATAAATTAATTAAAAATTATTTTGTAATCAACACTTTATTAATATATACTCGTACATATCACCATGTTTCGAAATCGATTTTTTCCTCATCCGGAATATACAGAATACTAAAAAATAATAATGTCAAGTATAGACAAATGATAACACGATAATGTGAGAATAAACAAATTATAAACATAAACGAAAATTGATTAAAGTAGGTAATAATAATGAATGAAAAATGATAATAATTAATGATTATAAAACATTAAATAACAAATTTATATTAGAAATTACTTTTAATATTAATGTTTATATGAAAATAAATTCAAGAGATAGCTATTTAAAAAACGTGTTTGATTATTAATTACATTTAATTGACTAGTAAAATTTTGAAGATATTTATATTTTAAATTGTTCTAATATTTTCATATTTTTGTCCTTATTGTCACCATGAAAAAATAGTAATAATTTGAAAGTAATTTAAAAAAATATAAAATAGGTTAGGTTAGATTGATTTTTCGGGTCAATTTTTTTTTTCGTACTTTTATTGATTTTATAACACTATTTAAAAGGGTGCCGGTTTATACGTGTGTTGATTTATCCGGTCGATTAAGCCTAATAACATACGCCAATTGAGGATGCCATAGTCTCACTGGCTCCGGATAAAAACTCTTGCGCAGTATTCACACGAAAAAATTTATAGAAAATGGTTTGTTTGGAAAATCGCTAATGTCGCAAATGGGTTACCGTAAGCCGCTGTTATCAATAATCCGTATGCCGATATGGTTATTTATGCGTGGCAGTGATTTGTGACGCTCGTTAATATTACTCATAGGAACTCTATTGATAAGAGTATTCTGATTATTCTATAATATTCGAATAATAGCGGTTGTTCTAGGTAAAAAAAATAAATTATAAAAACGCACAAATTGCATGAAATTCACTGACATTAGAATTAATCAGACTTGCCCAAAGTACTATTTCGACGGCTGGAAGTAAAAGTTACTTGACACCCATTTTGGCAACAGTTTAGTTTACCTATGCATGATTTTGAGTGCGGTAAGCAAATTACAAAACATTTATAAAAAGGGTCAAAGTAAATACTCTAACAAAATATTCGGTTTTTGTAAAAAAGCCGAAACTTTTACTTAGTTGCTATTTTACTTAAATTTACCACATGCCTAGCTCGCAACCCCGCCCCTCTTATTTTCTTTCTTCCTTTTTCGTGTTAGGGCATATCTATGTATTATTTGCTCATTAATTGAATAGGTAAATGACGTTTATAAAAGTGTGAAAATTATACATAATGTGTTACCAAAAATATGTATTATGTTGTGAAAATTGCTTTTGCGGAAATCATGATATTTATTTATTTGTTCTGCGATTGCTTTGCTTTTTTATATTATCTTTTCAGGTGCAAAAAGGGTGAATTTTACTAGATGAAAAAAAGCTATTTTAATTTTGAGATCTATAAGCACAACGTCGCAACATCTCATGAAAATTTATTTAAAAAAAAAATGGACGTCCTCTTTCATAAATTTCAATGTGACGTTTTGCGCTTGAAACAACTCATTTAAAATTATTATTCTTCTTGTAGTATTATTATTCATATTTAACGTATTAGAACTTTTTAATTATATGCTTATGCGTGGAAGTTTCCTTGGAGTGTTTTTCTAGTTCATGGTTTGATTGACGTGTCCATTCTTTACAATAATACGAAATGGATTTCCGAGGCTGTGCGTATTGCGCATTGAGACTTGCGACTACTATCAATGTTCTGCCTCACAGAGAAAATACCTCTTTCTTCATTTGTTTTTCTGTTTTGTTTATTAACCGCCCGCCTTTTGGGTTATTTATTCTAAAAATAGGTAAAAAAAAAAACTCTTTTTTTTTCATTAGATTTCGCAATAAGAATACGTGTTTACAATATAACAGACGAAATGTTAACATTACAAATTTTATATGGTATGTTATGTTTAGTATTTTACGTTAAATACCAAACGAGATGACACAGGAACAAACTTGACGTATACGAATGTTTAGTGGGTTTCGGGTATAGTTTTTTTGTAGGTGAAACGTACGGGATACGGCTTGTTGCGTTCGGGCGATAATATAGCGGCCGTATCACGTACGTTTGTATGGGTAGGGCGGTTAATTTATTTTAGTCAATTATTCTAATATAAGTTTTTTTTTATATAGATTGTGTATAAAGTGATGTCAAGTAAGAATGATGTATGGGTACTGTAAATTATTTATATATTATAGCGTGTAGTGAATGCCTCAATAAGAAATTATTATATTACATTATCAAAAATTTTCATCGAAGGGTGTCTGGTACTCGTGAATATTTTAAATTATGTTTTAATTTGCATGCGTGTAACATATTGTAGTATATGTTATTTTTTTAATTATATTAGTTTTGGTTATTTTGTGTAGATTTTCTTGCTGTTTTGATATTTGTGCTTTACATTTGATTATTTATACCCCTAGTTTATTGTAAATTGTTATATACTATCCTAAATTGTGCATGTAAGTGAGTCCGCTATATATATACTATAATAACAGATATACTATGTAGTATATCTGTTATTTAACAATTATATTATGTTAGGTTAGTTAGTGTAAAGCGCACTTGAGTGAAAATGGGTAGTCTGCAAGTATGTTGCCTGTTGTATGCTGATGATGCGGTGCTGATTGCTAACAGTATGGAAGATTTACAGTCCGTCGTTTCTAGGATGAACGAGGTATGTATGAAGAATGAGCTAATGATGAATGTTAGTAAGTCTAAAGTCATGGTGTTTGAAAGAGAGAGTACGAAAACAGTGCGCAATATAGTTGTGAATGATGAATACTTGGAGCAGGTCGATGAGTTTGTGTATTTGGGAAGTATGTTTACGAGAGACGGAAAGACTGATAGGGATATTGAAAAAATGGTGAATGCAGGAAACTCCATTAACGGGGGGCTGAACGCGGTTGGCGCAAACATAAAGTTGTCCAAAGAAGCGAAGCTAGCAGTTCACAATGGAGTGCTGGTACCAACCCTGATGTATGGCAGTGAGGCACGGAACTGGCAGAGGAAGGATGAAAGTAGACTGAATGCTGTAGAAATGAGATCTCTGAGACGAATGTGCGGTAAAACCATGTATGATCGTGTGAATAATATTGAGATTCGTAAAGAATGCAAGTCTGATGTAAGCGTAGTGAGCAAGATTAAGAGAGGGACGCTTAGATGGTTTAGGCATGTAGAGCGAATGAACGAAGAGAGAAGTGTAAGGAGTATATATGACGCGAATGTGAATGGAAGAAGAAGTCGGGGATGTCCAAGGAAGACATGTCACGATCAAGTGAATCAAATACTTGAGTCGGGCCATGTCAGAAGTCGGAATAATAGAAGAGAATGTATGAGACGTTGTATGAAAGTGAATGAAGCACGAAGTGTATGCCAAGATCGAGTTGTTTGGGGGATCGTCCTTTCTGCCTACCCCTGCGGTGAAACAGCGTGATGGTTAGTTAGATATTTAATTGCGTGATATTTAAAATATCTGTGTCCGTGGGTAATACATTTCAGTGTGATATTACGGGTGTAGTTTGTTGAAGATCTTGTTATCATTGTTTATTGGAATTGTAGGGGAACATAGAGATTAGATTTGAAGATGAAGCATTGCGGATTTAGCGTAAAGTCGTCTAATTCTCATACTTGTAGCTAGTTTCTATGCTTGTTTCGAATGGCGCAGGAATATTGCAATCATGTAATTCTGTGATATGTGGAATTGTATTGTAAAGTCTGACAAAAGTACTACTTTCAATACTAATAGTGAATACGACTTAGTTGCTGCCTTTTCAGTGCGCAGCAAAAAGGAAAACATAAGTTGAACTTTTACACAACAAAGAGCTGACTGTATTTCACTATTGTCTCGGTTTTTGATTGTTTCCTTGCCGAGAAATATTTTCTTATCACCAACATATTATAGTTTTCTTGCAGTACCTACTTCCTTCTAGTATGGTTAGATTTTAATACTACATCTATAATTAACTTCATCTATAATTATCTATACTTAACTTAACGTCAATTTGAAAATGTATTTCTTCATGCATTGTAAACAGTTTTGTTTGACGTATTGAGTGCGTCTACTTACAGAATCAATTCAAATCCGCAAAAAAACCATTAATATTAATAGGGACGACGGAGCTAGGTTTAATAGTTCTTAGTGTCGTTCTTTTCTATCGACGGGCTCCGTGGTCGAGAGGTAAGGCTCTCGACTACGAAACCAAAGGTCGCGGGTTTAAATCCCGATTTATTTGATTAATTTGTGTTGTTTCACTATTAATACATTCAAAATAATATAAAGTATATTTACGCAAGTTCCAAACAGGAAGATACTCTCAGTATCTTCCTGGTGAAAGACCACCATTCAGAATTGAAACGTTGCTTGAAATTGCTTTTACCCGTGTTTGATGACCAGATCTTAACAGCCAGGTATTTTCCCCACCTCCCTCTTCCCCTTATCTTTCCTATCGCCGCTACCTTCACCAAAACTCAAATTCGAAAACCACATTAATAGTTATACTGATATTAAAATGTAGGCACTAAAAGGAGCAACGCGGTATCACTTCCACATACATACTACACCACAATCTACATATCTTCCCTGATGATGGATACTGTCTGAAATGTTGAAATTGTTGTTTTGCGGAATATTGTTTGTTGTTTATTGTTCTTATTGATCATTATAGCTGCGTAAACAATCATGTATGTAAGTTTTGGGCATATTGCCTGTTTTATGTACTAAAATAAAAGAATGCATTTTAACTGTTTGATATGTCACTACTTATTACAATAATTATACAATATATGGTGTTAATTGTAGTTATGTTTAAGGTAGGTGTGGTAATGAATTTCTGTAAATGAAGATCTTTGGCGATAGCTTTCCTTAACCACTCACCAGTAAAAGTTGAACCAAGGAATTTAAGCAGTATCTACGATAAAAATAATTATGGCTTATTTTTAGAAATTTTTAGAAAAGGAAAAGCGCAGTATTTGAATTATTGTTTGATGCGCTAGATATGCTATTTATTTTATTATGTTTTGTATAAAATATTCATAATGATTTATATTAACCTAAATACATACACATAGTATCCATGTATTTATACAAATAAGGTTTTATCTCACAAAAAATTATTAAGATAAACAAGCAAAGTTTTTATATTTCATTTTATCTGATTTTATTTTACAATCTTATTATAATCTTATTATACTGTTATTATTTTTAAGTCAAAGCTCGCTTAATTTGTAACCGTATAAATATATGGGTATAAGGAATATAGATATATATGTATGTATATCAATCAATATATATGAACAAATATTAAAATTAATTCCATGAAAAAAAATCTTTTTTTTACTGTCACTAACTATTACACAAGTACGAGTATACCCATGCATTGGCCTTACCTATGTGGGATTTTTGCTATATACTCGTAGAGTACACGTAAATTTATATACATTTATTCAAATACATTTATAATTGAATATTAAACAAAAATGCATTTAAAACAATGTTTGTAATCTTTGTACCTATGTTTATATAAATGTGTGTATCAAAAAATTTATGAACAAATAAAAAAAAATTAAATATATATATATATATACGTCTTATGGAATTCTCGATGACCTCCACAGGTCTGATGCTGGAAAGTGAGCGCAAGGTGTTCGAGAAGATGGACGGCAAGAGCCCCATGTCCAAGTACTGGATGCCGCTGGTATGGGCCACCAACATCATAAACCGCGCGCGCAAGGAGGGGCTCATCAGCAGTGACCACATCGTGCAGACGCTGCTCATGGAGCTGTCCGACATCAGGCGGCGGCTGGGCGGGCTCATCGGGTACGACACGGTCTGTGTGCCGCTCGTCTATACTCAGGTCAGTGATAATATTGTCCGTTTCTTCTTCTTCTGCACATTCTTCTCATTGCCTTCTCCCGTCGTATTTATATCCATTACATTCCCCAACTGGACGGGACAATTTAACCACTAGTACATACTCGTATAACACAAACTAACGCAGTGGTTCTAAAAAAAGTTGTCCAAAGAAGCAAAGCTAGCAGTCCATAGTGGAGTGCTGACACCAACCCTGATCTATGGCAGTGAGGCATAGAGCTGGCAGAGGAAAGATGAAAGCAGACTGAATGATTTAGAAATGAGATCTCTGAAGCGAATGTGTTGTAAAACCATTTATGATCGAGTGAAAAATGTTTAGATTCGCAAAGAATGCAAGACTGATGTAAGCGTAATGAAGAAGATTAAGAAAGGGACGCTTAAATGGTTTGGGCATGTCGAACGAATGAACGAAGAAAGGAGCGCAAGGAGAACATTTGATGCGAATGACAAACATTATTTTTTTTTATATATAGAGATAACAAGTAATATGAATTGAATGCGGAACAAAGATAGATGATCTAATCTAGCCGAACAATGGGAAGAGAATGATTCAATTAGAGAAAACCGGCGACTACATTGGAAATGTGGATGTCACTACTGTCGCCGTGCTTCAAGTGTTTGATGGCTGTCGAAATAGTAAACCGTAGTGGCCAGGTCAGCAGGTAGCTACATTACTATTTAGTCATTTGGTACCAATGAACAGAAACTTATTTTTTCTTCTATTGTTGGAACAACTGATAAAATGTTTGATACGTTTTATCAATTTGGTAGCGCGCAGTATCAAAACGGCTAATCTCATTTTATAACCTTTTTCATGAAAGCAAGCACAATAAGAAATATTTTTTGCTCCTATCTACCTCGCTCAGAAACACGAAAATCAACCCACACATAGGAAGTTAGGTTTGTTCGTAATTTAGAAAGCACGTTCCGGGCACTTCTAGGAAAATGAAACAAGAGGCTAATGACGCCGAAATTATGTTATGATTTCATGTCGGTATGTATCACTGCCTGTAAATCGCGAATAAGGAAATATATTACAGTATTTGTGTTCTTCAGGACTGTTATTAACTATTTGCTGCATCCCTGAGTTTCGTCGTCGGCTCATAAAGCTGAGTGATACGTAACTCAATCTTATCAATATTACTCAATGTTATCTTTTTTTTGTGCTCAATTTTAAACGCATTTTTTTCCTCATATAGGTAGCTACTTTCGCTGACAAATCGATTATGGCAACCAAACGACAAGCAAGAATTCACAACTAAAAAAAATAATAATCCCGTGCAAGGCCGGGTTCACATCAGCTAGTTGCAAATAAAATCAAGCGGTGTGGCTGTTAAAAACTAGCATGTGTCGCGTATTCACATCGTATGGTATCCCGCTGGAATACTTATAAAAGTGCTGTAGGTTATTAAGTGCATGCCGTTGATAGATCTGGTATGATAATTAGTCAATCACGCGACCATTCGCTCCATTGTATTTTATGGCCGTTTTACGTCTGATAAGGCCTTAAATGTTGTACTTCCGTGTGTTCGCAGAAATAATATATAAACACGCGTCACGGCCTCTGAATTTGTAATACAGACTGCCCGAAAATATCCACATTGGTTCTCCATTTAGCATAATATTATATTGATGGACATTTCTGAATATAGTAATATACTTAACCCCATGGAATGGAAGCGAGAAGTAAAATTTATTCTGTTCCACTTCAAACTATTTATTTACTGAAGTGCCGACCGATTGCGCTGGCTTTTCCTCGATTTTTTTTTCTCAGCAATACGTTTGTCTTCACAATAGCAGGTTATGCCTATTTCTCGAGGGGATGTTTAATATTTTTTCACTGAGGAACTTATACGTTTCTTTCTATGTATTTCTTTATTATTTTTATGTTGCACTGTAATGAGTATGTTTACATTTAAATTTACCGAACAAATTCGTTTTTTTTCTTTTTTTTTTTGAGTACTGGTATCTTTAATTTATTATATATTTTGACGGCCTCTATGGTCGAGGAGTAAGGCTCTCGACTACGAATCCGAAGGTCGCGGGTTCAAATCCCGGCGTGCTCAAGTAAATTTTACTTAATTAATTTGTGTTGTTTCACAATTAATTCATTTAAAAAATAATAATATACGGTATATTTGCGAACGTTTCAGAGTGGAAGATACTCTCAGTATCGCCCTGGTGAAACAATATCACGATGATACACAAAGCTAATATAAATAAACTATCTATATATCGAATGAAATTTACTGACCGCTCCTCAGACACAATAAACAGGTGTAAAGGGAACTCCAGTGAAGAATATATTTAGTTTAAAGTGTTTACTCATATAGAACGCCGATTCTGGACATATAACTTTCATATATAATTATACGTAGAATTTATAAATCGTTATTTAAAAGTGAATAAAAAATTATCTGATAAAAACACCGTGTTATGTTGGTACTATTGCATTTAAGACATTTGACGTCACGTGTGCGTTCTGTTTTTGTATTGGTTTGAAATATTTTATTTTTCAATTTTGTTCTTTATTTTAAAAATGTATTTTTTTTAGTGTTGGTGAAATATTAACTAAATTTGGGTGATTTTAATTTGAATAATTGTTGTTCAATATTAACAAATATTATTTATGAAAGATATTAGAGTATTCATGATCACACCAATTATCAATACGGATATTATGATAATGTTAATGGTCAATACTATTATTATTCTTTGCGTTAAAGTTTCTAAAAAGGTATATAAAATTATTACTTATGTTTAGTTGTGGTTTACCATGAATAGAATATACAATTATGTACGGTAAAGCTCATCCTTGTTTTGACATTTGACATTCTAACCTCGAAACTGATCAAATCCGACCGGCCATAGATTTGCAGCGTTTTGGCGGACTTTGAAAAATTGAAACTTTGAAAATTATTTTCACTATGTAAATTAACATTAGAAAAAAAAACTAAGTGTTTTTGTATTTAAGTTTGTATGTCATTATTGATAAAAAAAAGTCTTGGAGTTCCGTTTTATGCATATTTTTGATCAATTTACGAAATAAATGTGTTTATTATGAGTTACCGCAATAGTCCTAAACAACAAAGATTAATCAAAGATACCAGTAAAACGACTAATTGCATTAATGGGCTAACGAAGAACGTTTCCATTTGAAGGTTAAATAAGTATTTAAAAATAATTTTCTGATAATAAATTCACTAAAAATATTTAGAAATACATCACGATCAATCAAATTCATTAAGGTTACCAACGCTTACTAATTATAATCGTAAATTAATTAATGTTTGTAACCTCCGTTAAACATTGTTTTACACTTATTAAAGCGAGACGCTTGTAAATCCACACACATAATAATATGAGCGTTTATTTAAAAATCTAGATTTGTTCAGCTGCAGATTGAGTGTACCTACGTCACAATAACATTAATAAAAATAATACTACGTTCTTTGAGAAACCAGCAATCTTATTATTGGCGTGAGTAATGGAACTGGAAATAAATAATTTATTAGTTTTTTTAAGTATTTCGTCCGTACGCGTTTCAAGACCATAATAAATTTATGTGTTATTGAAATGTTATAATTTACTAAAACTGTGCAATTTGGTTGCGTTATTGCATATAAAACGTGATTATTGTTTTTGCTCGTTTTTCACACGTGTTTAAAACGTTGAATTTAAGATTAAATTTTGTATTAAAACCGCATAATCAAATAATAGGTACGATTCTCTTAACATCCAATGATAATGCACCATCAGTGGACAAAAACATTTAAAGTAGATACTACGTAATTAAACACTATAATCACATCACATCACATCATTGAAATAACAAGGTTCCATCTGACACAGCAATGTCATGCGATAATGTGCTCTATAGAAGGTAACTTTAAGGCTCATTATCGCATAAAATTGCCGTGTCAGATGGAACCTTGTTATTCCAAGGGGTTGACATGTACATGACAAGGGGTCTGGATAAAAACAAAAGGTTGATAAGAGGGAAAGAGGATGGGTCCCCACGTTACGACTCCAGTGATAGAGAACCACCTACGTGGGCGTCAGTGATAAGAAGGGACGAGGGAGTGACACGTTGGTCGCAAGTGATAAGAAAGGATGAAAAGCCACACGCGAGGGCGACCAGTGATAAGAATGCAGGCCCCAAGTTTTCCGCCAGTGATAAGAAAGAAAGAGGGAGTGACACGTTGGTCGCCAGTGATAAGAGGCGACAGGTTAACTTACCTCGAGGCCAGATGCGGGGCTGATCTCAGTGTCCACCAGGTTAGCTCAATTGGTAGAGGCATTACAACTCTGTCTCAAGTCGCAGATCGGTCGCAGCCTTATATCGGAAAGTAACTAGCTACCAGTGAAAAGAAACGTGCTTTCTGGACAGGGTTTATTTTACAGGAGAAACATTTACAGGTAATTACATACGGGGTTCACAACAAGGGGCAGTATCTATTCTAATCTGAGGCTCGATAATCTCTCTCCGGTGAATCTCAAAGCTGGCAGAATATTCAAAAGGACACAGTTATTACAGCACATAAAAGAGAGTGAAACAATTCTGCTTACAAGAGGTGGTCTGCGACGGGAGTCACGATCCCTTCAGCGTAAAAAGGTGTGATGTCTAGGGACTCTGGATCTCACACGTACGACGTCAGACAGGACACAGTGAGTTAGGGCACCGGTCACTGGCTTTAATATTTAGGTTCAATGCAAAGATAACAAGTTACAATTTAATTAGCGGGCGGCCACGTGCCCAAGGCACGCCGCACGCACCTGACGACTCTGCGTCTGGATTAGTAATGGCGGCTAGCGGGGGCTTGCTTAGCGGGGCCCACCTTGTAATGGCCGTCGGAAGCTATGTCCCGTACGCCTGTTTCGCCGGTCAAAAACAACGATGACCGGCCGGAAACGTGTCGCTATTGGTCCGGAGCGTGAAGTTTAGCAACCAGCGGCTAGAACATATTCTACAAACGACTAGATTCTTTTATTGTGTTGTAGCTGACCTTATTACATAACAAGGTACAGATATTTTTCAAAACGTAATAACACCAAATCACAATACCATTTAAAATTTGCATGTATTTATTATCTGTATTTTTGTATTTCTTATGATAAATATAATGTATTGTTTTAATAAAGAAATCAAATTAATACTATATCAAAAACACGTAAACACCTCAGCACGGGTTCTCATAGTAAGGTGTACATAACAAGAATTACTATAACATGTAAATCATTTACAGTATGTACACATCACTCTTACTTTACGCTACACAATCTATTTACGGAAGACCTTTCGACAGGCCAGTAATCCTGACTGGAAGACGTCGCACGGGCATGCCCACAATACACTTTTATCGGTTTATCTCTTCAGTGATACTACACCATAAATACGCATTGAATGTTTATTAATCTTTAAAAAAAACATTTTAATTTTAAATAAAAAGTCCGATTCCTTGAGTTGAATATTGTGATTGTTTGATCAGACAATTACGTAAAGGCAATAACTTGACCTTGAAGCCTGAAATTCGTACACACGTGATATAACACTATTTTTTTTTTCTCAATGAAAAAGTTTGTGATTGACTACTTAAAGACATACCGCGATGTGTCGACAGAATCAAATAGTGTTTAGCCAAGTATCATAAAGTATTCCGGCACGTAACGTTTTATTATTGAGTTAAATTGAAAAGGCCTTTGACCATCAGATTTATAGAGAGCTAATGTTATTTTTTGGCATGTTTCTTTAATTTTAGAAGTGTGAGAAATGTACGTGGGGGTCAACACGATGATTGTATATATATTATACATAATCATTTTTTAAAAGATATATTTAATTAAAAATATTGTAATATCACATCCATAAATTGAAGAAATGTACAGGTAAATTGCTTAGCTAGTATAGCCGGTTAGAGTTTACCTAAAGTCACTTAGAGAATAAGTAAGAAAAAATCACACACCGGTGCGCAAATGCATCCACAGCCCGCAACACTGTAAATAATTAAAGGTTTAAAAAAAAGTTACATATAGCTATTAAAACTTCTTAAGCTTTTTAAGGTCATTTAATAAGTATTCTCCAGTCCTAAAAATTATAATTATTTCAAATAAATACTAACTATTCTTGTGCCATCAATCTTCTAATAAATGTAATATCAATAGAAAAAGCGCATAACACAGCAACTGCAAAAATCATATCTTCTCTAAGATTAAATTTTGTCATAAAACTGTGTTCATGAGAAGCGACCAGCCAGGTAAGTATATTTTCTGTATCTGTTTATACATAATTAGGAAGAGAATATGAAGTCATATTTGTACAGCGCCCTTGAGGTGATTTTTCACAAAACGGTGCTATGCAAATCATCCAATTATTACTATTATTATTAATAGCAGTAATAAGCACTAAAAAATTACTTGTGTATTGTTTATTCCATAATCCATATAGTATAGTATTGAGAAATTCTCGCGTTTAGAGAGTGAGTACTACCACGAACACAGATGTTCTGATGCCTATACACCAATTGCAAAAGAGATTTTAAAGATTTTTTAAAAATTTAAATATATCTATAAAAGCATATATACATTTTTTTTCAAATGAACATATGATATACACCTATAATTAGTTTGTTGTAAAGTGCAGTAAGAATTTGATAAATTTTTTTAATGGTGATGAGCTATTGTTGTATTAATTTTAGGTATTATTATTTGTGTTGTGGTTCTCGACCTGGTGCTCTATGACTCCAATTATAGGTTTTCATCACGAATTTGAACTAATTGATTTTTTGGTGTATTCTATTAAAATCTAAAAGTTTAAATTCGTTAAATAATTCACGGAGATGGTTTTTTAGTATTAGTTTAATGACTTTTCTTTGGATTATTTCCAATTGGGCTAAGTTTGTTATATACGGTCCTCTCCAGCCTATTATTCCATATTGTAGAATTGATTGTGCCAGTGCATAGTAAACCTTCGTAGCATAGATTTTTATAAAATATTTCTTAGTTTGAGGAAAATGTAGTACAGTTTACAGAGTCGTTCAATATTTTGCGCAATATGTTCTGTCCATTTAATATGTTGATCTATTGTTATGCCCAAATATTTTATTTGTTTATTTTCTGTCAATGTATATCATTTAGGTGAATTGCAGTTTTGTGGATAATTTTTACAGGAGCTAAATATAACAATTTTGTAATTATGTTTTTGTTCGATAGTGTAAATGTCACGAAGAAAGTTTTGTCCGATTTTAAGGATAGATAATTTTCATCCAACCATTTTTTCATGTTGGTTATTTCTATATTCGCGCTTCGTTAGATTTCTTCCCAAGTTTTTTTTCTATAGTTTAGAACTGTGTTGTGCACGAACGATATGATTTCTCATATTTTCGGAACTGTAAGCATTTCATTAACGTACATGATAAATAATAACGGTCCAAGAACTGTTCCTTGGGGGACTCCAAATTCTGAATAGGTGGGTTCGCGTATATATGCGTCATACTTACGCCTTTCTTATATAATATGATTTATACTTACAAATCATTTTAATTATTACTTAAATCATATTCATATACAAACTTTGCTTAAACAGAAACTCTTTTTCTAGGTTACTCAAAAGCACTCAAAAATGGCACAAAACATCACTTTACAAGTTACTAACTTAAGGGCGAGAGGGACGTCGGAGCGGAATTATTTATTATTTCAAATTATTGATAGTATTATTACGCAATACGATAAACATAATGTTTTTTAAATAGAAAAATATTTTATAAATTTACATGGGCTTAGCATTTATCAAAATCTAATAAGAAATATTTCTTTTTCTGACCGTCCTATTGTATGTTTCACAAAATTTTTAAAATATGAATAAAGATTTTTAAAGTGGAGAAAAATATTCTTAATCCTTTCTCGTTACGTTTTTGTAAATAAACTATAACCAAAGCTTTATAATCCACATTAAAAAAAAAAAAAAAACATTAAGCTTACGTAGTGTTTATGAAAAATTTAAACTACACAATGTTATATCTTTTTAATTTATCTTATCGACAAGTTAAAGAAAAACCTTCACAGCATTTTTTAAGGATATTCAATTTTTTAAATATTTTTGTAAAACATGCGTAGAACGGTCAGAAATGTGTAATATTTCTGATTTTATTTCGATAAATGCTAAGCCCATGCAAATTAAAAAAAAATGTAATAAATATTTTTCTCTTTAAAAACACCATGTATATCGTATTGTACAATAATATTATCATTATTTTGAATTTATAGATAATAACTCTCCGACGTCCCTCCCCCCGTTAAGCAATACCACGAAATATTTATCTCTAAATTCTATATGGGTAGTAAGGAAAATTTCCAAAGTTTCCGATGGAAAAATCCACAAAATGTAAGCTTTGAGATTTAGGCAATTTTATGACGGAACCTTCGGAAATTTCGGACCATCATTCATAGTACAAAATTGACAAAAGAAGTGGAATCGGTGACATAGGGCCGGAGATATGTGCGATCCAATCTCAACCCCAAGCCTTCTAAATCTATATACTCGTATAAGGAAGAATGTTATTTTGCACACTTTACATTCAAATAAGAGGAAAATTATAGCGATGTGGTAGAGGGGTAGGGGTAACACAACAATCTCAAAACTTAACTAGAAACCATTAATAAACTCGTGCAACGCCGGGTACTTCAGTTAATATAAAACGTATTTTCATTACGTACTTAAAATATTATATAATTATTTTTTTATATGCATTTTTATAAAGTCATTAAATTTTAAAAAAAGCTAAGTGAGTAAATTACTTCCAAACGAGTCATATTCAAAAATTTAGACAATGGAATGACAAGTTATGTGAAAAATCTCGTTAGCAATATATAATAGTGGTACTTAGACAATAGATAGCAATTATTTAGCAAGCATTACATTTCCTTAACCTTGCTTAATTACCGCAATAAAGTATGTACCAGGCACTACCGTAATGATCCGATGATTGGAATCGAAGAC
Source organism: Halesus radiatus (assembly GCA_022606495.2). Taxonomy (NCBI): domain Eukaryota; kingdom Metazoa; phylum Arthropoda; class Insecta; order Trichoptera; family Limnephilidae; genus Halesus; species Halesus radiatus. The sequence continues at coordinate 199,852 of JAHDVE020007814.1, forward strand.
GGTACCTATGGTTATGTCCGCAGAAAAGCATTTATTAAGTAATTACCTCATTAAATCACAGCAGTGACAATCAAAGCATTCTTCGTATGCCTTCAGCCATATACAAATTTTTCTACATACATTGTTTTGATATAAATAAAGGTTTAAAAAATTTACATACAAATACAACCAACTAGACATATTTGAAATTTTTGAAATCAGAAAAAGCGTTAATAGTGAAATAAATATAATGATTAAATAAAATACACTTTTTTAAACACTATTCCACTTTAATATAAAAAGTGGAATGGTGTTTAAAACGGTGTCTTTTATTTAATCACTATAATGGAATTACACCATGTATTAACAGTTTCAAAAATAGAAATATTAAAAAATATATAATTAATAATCAAATACTTTTTTTTTGAATAGCTATTTCGTGAATGTATTTTCATTTTAATATTAATAATGAAAATAATTTCTAACATAAATTTGTTATTCAATGTTTCATAATAATTTTTAATTAACATTTTTGATTAATTTCTTACCTACTTTAATCAATTTTTGTTAATTTTTATAATCTGTCTATACTTGACATTACTATTTTTTAGTATTCTATATATTCCTGATGAGAAAAGAATTGAAACGTGTTGATACGTAACTTTATTAGCAAAGTGATGAATACAATTCGTGTATTAATAATTACGCCACAAAGTGAATACCAATCTTTTGAAGAAAATATACACAAATTTTGTCAAATTCAGTTTCTTAATATTATTTCCCTTATGGGTACAGTGCACTCTGATATTTTGTAGTAGATAAAAAATGAGAACGCTGCGATCATTTAAAACGTTTTAAATGAACAAATAGAAACGGCTCATAGAAAGATTATTGTACGTTTAAAAAAAACACAATATTCCAGGTGAATATTTTAAAATTAAGAATATTTTAAAACTTTTTTTACCATGTAACGCTTTGCAAGGGAGATAATTACATGAAAATGCGATTTTTTGTATTTCTGAAATTTATGTATCGAAATAGCCATGTATTTGATGTTAAATAAATAAAATAAGAAAACAAATAAAATTATTTAAAAAGAAAAAAAAACACAAATAACATATTATTTTGTTTTTATTTTTTTTTTAAACAGTACTTTCCCAATCACGAATATGCGAAAACATTTCAATGTGAAAAACAACGATCTCTGTGATTGAGTGGTTACGATCCTTGGCTACGAATCCTGAGGTCGGGGGTACAAATCCCAGCGTGGGCAAGTAAATTTTATTTGATTAAATTGTTTTATTTCACATTTATTTATTTAACCCTTTAGGTGCTACCGAACGATATATCGTTTCCACACATTATGCCACAGAACGATATATAGCTCGAGCCATAAAATTCGTCACGCGTTACCCACGGTTCTAAAATGATGTCACGTTATTGAAAACATGTGTCTAAAAATAAAAGTAATCAAAATAAAAAAAAATATATATATTCATGGATTATCGACACTTCTCCAGCAAAAGGGTTAAAATAATATTTAGTATATTCGTTGCACGTTCCAGGGTGGTAGATACTTTCGGTATCGCTCTGGTGAAAAACCACCAATCCGAATCGAAACGTTGCTTGAAATGGCTGTAGCCGTGTTTGCTAACCAGATCTGAATAGCCAGATACTTCCCCGCCTTCCTCCCCCAAACTCCTTTCCCTCATCAAAGCCTTTAGCCTCACAGCATATACCAATTGGCGATGTCATAGTTTCACTGGCTCCAGACAGTTAGGACTATTTAAATTTAAAAAAAGTGTTTTCAAATACAAAGTAAGTCAAGTAAGTCAAAGTAAGAGAATTTTGAATTGAATTTTTTTCATTTGTATAATTTCTTTATATCAAAACTCAAAGTGAATGAGCACTAAGTAAATTGTACTTTAAACATGTTGAAAATTACACATACGAGTATATATTTCAACAGCAGTTTGCGTAATGTTGGAATTCGCAACATAGTCTGGAATGGTTGATGGAAAACTGAAACTTTTCAAGAAATTTAATAAAACAAACGAACTTAATTATTGCGTAGCAATGTTCTTGGAGATAAACTCCGCCGAAGGACGCGCTCCTGACATGTTTATTTCTGTGTGCAATTCCCAGTACCATTTCATAAAACATTTCTCGTCATCACATATCTATGTACTTTACATTGTAAGAATTTCTCTGTAAACACTTTACCAACTTCTGCAAACAAACTATCATAACGAGTTCCTACCCAATGAAGAAATAGCCAAGGTAAAATTATTACTTACGTAAATCATTTTATTAATATTGTCTATCTACATAATGTACATTATGCACACATGTAAAATATTGTGTACGAGTGTTAAAAAGGAGGAAAAAACATCGTCCATGATACGTCCATTACAGCCGCCAGACCGCCGGATACTACTGAGGACCGTACATCGCGGTGAACGACACCCCGTATCCCTCTTGCTCATTACAACACCGCCCTGCAAGTTATCAACTTACGCAGACATTACCACTCATACATTTTAATTATTTTATCCAATACACGAATGTACTGCTATAAACTCCGTGTTTAGTGTATTTACAGAGATATCGCTATAATTGGAGACAGTACCAGCAAGGTAGGGATAATAGAAAAAAGTGGGATAATATTATAGTGTCTTGATCACACATTTGGAATACCAAGGTTACGTCTGATAATCCAGAGAGTTGATGGAAGATGGGGTACAGGAGGACGTCACACCCCATGGCCTCGATACAGGCGTTACTCAAAAGTTAGATGGTTTTGCTTCAGTTCAATCAAATACGTTAAAAATATATATATAATACGACCAGCGTCTAACATTTTCCATACATTGAGAAATGGCAACATGCTACATTAGGGGTTCTAGCGGCCCGCGTTGTAGGAATCGTGTTTTTTTTCATGCATTTTATTAATAAATTTTCTGTGAAATATATTCTTAATTAATTACGGAAACCGAAAATTCATAAAATAAATATTAGGTAACCTAGATAATTTTTTTTTTTACTTTTTTGCTCATAAATGAAAAAAATCTTAAATAGGCTATTAGATTTGTACCACAGTTATAAGCCTCGCCGCTCGCACTCGATTTATTTTTAAAAATATTAGAAAATTTTTATTTTTTTATTTTTTAGACTTCTTATATCTTAACATATCTCAATTATTATTACATACATATTTTTAAATTTACATATGCTTTAACTAGACACATGCAATTAAATGTCCTCATTAAAGCAAATATAAAAAAAAAAAATTGATAATAATTGTGAATCAAATACTTGAGTCGGGACATGTCAGAAGTCGGAATAATAGAAGAGAGTTTATGAGACGATGTATGAAAGTGAATGAAGCAAGAAGTGTAGTTCAAAATCGAGTTGTTTAGCGGTCCGTCCTCTCTGCCTACCCCTGCGGAGAAACGGCGTGATGGTTAGTTAGTTAGTTACAAACCTAATAACCTCTTTAATATTTTTTCATGTATGAGAAAAAAACAAGAAAATCAAATATCTAGGTAACCTAAAATATTTTTTTTGCATATTAATTTCTACTCGTATAATGTGCATATATTTTAATTTTTTTTTTTTTTAAAGACAAACATTTCCGGTTTAAGATTTTCCTGACAATATTTGAAAATCTTTTACTACCGTCACAGTAAGTGGAAGATATTGCTTGTGTCATGGTGAAGGACTTAGCTAGCCGCGGAATGGAACTCACGACGCCTGGGTGGGACCCAGATGCGATGCCAACTCAGCCACTGACCGGACATCGCAATTCAAACAACCGATATTATTTTTTCAGATTTTGTGTATTCCTGTTCAGTTCAATTGGACTACAACCTGTAGCCTCCTCATTATAGGTATTGAAAGATTCACGATGCACAGAAACTTTGGATTCTAATTCCAGATTATCTCTGCCAACAACTCTGGCCTTTGACTAAAGGCCAACAAAACGCAACTAAAATCTTGCGTTTAAATTGGCATTTAAAAGACAAGCGGAATGAAAAATTTTGAGCAAGTTTTTTAATATGCCTTTAGCTTTCGCAAAAAATAACACATCAATTAATTTCCATATAAATGTCTGTTCCAAAAACATATTGCTGTTTATTCGGAATTTGTAGAATGCTAAATCCATAGATAAGTACCTACCTAATTTGAGTAGCCATCGAAGGAAATTCTAACAATTTGAGAAAGTGGAAAATGTATAGGAAATGATAATGATTATATTCTTATTATTTTCACATCATTTAATATTACTGTACAAAATTCAGATTCGGAGTGTATGTAAGTAGCAGTAGCACCCATTGCTCTATGACCAAGGCTGTGTGTAGTTTTAAATTTCAGGAATGAATAAATGACTGCTTTATTAACGTCTTCCTGTGATTATTATGGCCAACTTCTTGGTGCTTTTTTATTTATTTTATTTGTCTATAATTTCTTCTTATGGTTCATTTTCCTAGGGTGGGCACAGCTTTCCAGCCTTTATGGGCTGCACGCCACTGGTAGGTAGGTAATATATACGACAATTTACAAAATACATAATACCATTTAAATAAATTATGATTACCCATGAGCCGAATGAGTTCTGTCTAGTCATTAGATTTACTCACTTAATGCAAATTGCATACGGTTTCAACAACTGTTACGTGAATAACTCTACATATAATATGTTATCTCATTACCGGCTAATTACGTAATGGCTGCGTACCCACACACGTGTAGTTATCCTCCCCTAAACGTTATGGTACAAATTAAGCGGATGCAGGAGAGAGATTGTGAAAAATCGTACGATTGGCTTTTATCACTAATTTGAGGTCTGCAAATCCCGCATCTGTTGTAGAACTGCGAATCGTTTTTGTTTCAATAAACAGACAGCCAAAAAAAAAAATCTCATCCGAAACCATCCTTACCTTTTTTTAATGTGATACCACACAAGAGTCCCAGCTGCTCTCAACCGTCTGGAGCCAGTGAGACTATGGCATCTCCACTTGGGGTATGTTGTGAGGAAAGGAAGGAGATGGGGAAAGGAAGGTGGGGAAGTACCTGGCTATTCAGATCTGATCACCAAACACGAGTAAAGCGATTTCAAGTAACGTTTCGATTCTGAAAGTCTTTCACTAGGGCGACACTGAAAGCATCTACCACTCTGGAACGTGTCGCAAATATATTACATATTATTTTTAATTAATAAATGTGTTCAATTTAATCAAATAATATTAACCTGCGCATGCCTGGATTTGAACCGGCGACCCCCTGATTCGTAGTCAAGGATCGTAACCACTCAACTACGGATACCGTCAAACCTAACCTAGTGTTTAGATGGTTTCAGTTATTGTCCGCGAAGTTAAAAACATGTACGCTATTCTGAAATAAATTACGTACAATATTGCCCATACTTAATAATTGTAATTTTTTAATATTTATATAGGTACATACCAATGTAAATATTGCAAAATTATTAGATCTGAGTCCTATGCCATCTCCAAGCAGAGATCAGCGACAATCATCTTAAAGTTATTACGGTATTCTGCAGCAAGCAGGAAAGAAGGAGAGAACGATTTTCCACATCGGTCCAGTTCAGCAACTTTGATTATGAAATGAGATTGAGGTCCTTTTGATCAGCGTAGGAGTTAATGTTTCCTTCAATTTATTGGAATAATTACTGAAGCTTCTAAGCCTCATTGTAATGTTTAATCATTGAAGAAAATAAAATTAACAAATCTCAATGAAAATGCGAAACAGAAAAGGATACAGAAAACAACCGTTAGTCCTTTCTGTTTCGTATTTTCATTGTGTAATACTTCCTCTTTGGATGTGTTATACATTAATTACATTACGTTATGCATAATGCTATACTTTTTGTTATTTTCCTTTTCATGTTTATGCACTTCCATGCCCAAGACCCAAATGACAACTAATACGGTAAAAATGTTGGAACCGAGAATTCATCAACGATTTCAACGGAACCACACTATAGAATACGCCGGTTCCGCGGTACAGGAGTTTACTGTAGTGTCCTCATCTCTCGATGAGCGCAATAACCGTTTTTGAGTGAAATAAAAATTCTTTCCGGCTGGTTATACGGCCTTAATACCTTTTGCTAGAACAGATACCCGGCGTTGCTCGGACTAATCGAGTTACAGGTGTCTGACTGTAATAGCATACAGTCTGTTTTGTCGTTTTCCTCGGAAATCACGCCAACTTGCATCAGAACTGTGTTTGTTTTTTCGTTGTTCGAGTGACTCTTGTTGTGTCTGTGATGCCTTCTGGTTGCATCAGCGCGAGCTCTGGTTCACCTTTGTTCCGGTGGTGCCTCTGATCGTATCTCGAGTGACATAATAATTATATGAAAAAAGCATATTATTTGTCATTAAGCCCGCAGTTCGTACTGGCAATGTGAGTCGTAAACTAAAAATATGTTTCTGTAAATTTTTTCAATCCATTAAATCAACATTAAAAAGTACTATTTGCTTGTACAGACGAGAAAATAGACAAATTCCTGCGTTTCATCTTTGATCAAACAAGCATATTTAGTTGAGCAAAGGAACAAACATGGGAAATGACATGACAGATGAGTATAAGAGGCCAATAAATGTTCTCATCTGTACCAGACTGTACCTACATATCGGAGGTTGACTCTAATCAGGGTAGTCTTTTTACTGCCGACTGCCAGTCACGTAGGTATTTTTGCGTTGTCTTCATCTCCTATCTTCTATCTTTCATCAATTTTCCCCTGAATTACCAGTAAGATTTATTTATTCTATATACACGCCCAGGAGGCATTTTACATAATAGTACATTTTTTTAAATGACAACAATTTAAACATGAGAAAAATATGCACAAGAGTTAACAACATACAGGAAACAGAAAATATGAATATTAAAATAAGGTATTCTGGCAATATGATAATATATTAATAAACATTATAAAATTATAGTTCATACCAGGTAGAAATTACTTGTTCATATGGCATTTGAAGTTTGCAAAGTTAAAATTTTTGTCAAATACATCCATATCATTTAAATATTTGTTACTAAAGTAAACTTGTATGTGTCTCTTCTCACGATGTGAACGAGATATATAAGTAAGTACCTACTTCTATATTAATTACCTCACCCTGTCCAGGGTATATAGAGAATTCACAATCCATATTTCATTATTTCATATCAATCAATCCTTGAAACATTGAAATACACTTATAGCTTAACACACATAACTTTTCAGGCAACCATATTTTATTAAAATTTTTGGATTCAGGAAATTTACACTCTCTGTGTCACCTACTAAAAAATTAAGAATGTCGATCTGAGACTTTGTTTCGTTTTTTGCCTTGCCTGTTACCGATGGTTATTTCTACAAATAATGATCCTTCCCACAATTTTGTGGCTTCACTCGGGTCACGTTGTACCATATCTGCCACCAAATGAGTCCTCATAATCTCCTTTTCTCTTATGGTCAGAAATATGCTTTAGAAAGATCACCAGCTTCTTGTTTTATTGTCTAGACCCAAGGGGAACCAATATTTTATTGACCTGTCTTTCATATTTCAATGTAGTGAAGATATTGTTTTCCTTTGCCTGCGAACTTGGATCTCAAATTACTGATAACCGACACTATGCTCATTTACACGCAGTCTTATAAAAAAACGTTGATCAGATGTTCGGAGTTCTTTTTGTCTAAGGTCAGTCGAGGCTGTGAAGAAGCGATTTTAGCCGCGCCGCAATGTCAAGGCTGAGCAGTTACTAGTACATAGATGGTACATTATTCATCATTACCTGTAAGAGAGCACGGGCCAGCATTTTGGTGGAATTGGTAGGAGGTGTAGGTTGCCTTGCCCCGAGGCAAACACGTGCACTGACGAGCCAAGTTAGTCTCAAACCGTATTCAGTTTCTCAGGATGGCCTCATCTGGGATCGTCTGCGAAATTGATTTGTGAATGGTCGAGACACGAGAGTAATATGTTTTCTATTCTTTTCAAACCAGCTTGACGTCATTTAAATGTATTCATTTTGATATTTTTATACCGTGATATAAATAACCCAAATGTCAAAGCCTAGGATTTTGGAAATCGACTCTTTCACTGTGTTAAATTAAAATGTTGTACAATTTATTTTTATTTTTATTTACCCTTCCTTTATACTTTTTGGTTTTTTTGTTGCTCTTTTATTAATTTTGCATAAGTTGTTTGTAATGATGTAGTCACTATTCTGGTGCCAAAGGGGTTAATAATGTAGATATAATTTAAGTTTTTACGTAATAATAAAAAGGAAAAACTCTAATATTTTGGTCACATCGTGAGAACAACAGTATAGGCAATAGATTCAAAACAAATGGTTTAAAAGCCATCCCGATGGATAATTGTATGCAAGAATTGAAAGAGGTGGGCTTGGGCGCGAAAATGAGTAAAATGAGTATGTTGCCTGTTGTATGCGGATGATGCGGTGCTGATTGCTAACAATATGGAAGATTTACAGTCCCTTGTATCTAGGATGAATGAAGTATGCATGAAGAACGAGATAATGATGAATGTAAGTAAGTCTAAAGTCATGGTGTTTGAAAGAGAGAGTACGAAAACAGTGTGCAATATAGTTGTGATTGACGAATACTTGGATCGGGTCGATGAGTTTGTATATTTGGGAAGTATGTTTACGAGAGATGGAAAGACTGATAGGGATATTGAAAGAAGGGTGAATGCAGGAAACTCCATTTCCAGCAGGGGACGCCCGAGGAAGACATGACACGATCAAGTGAATCAAATACTCGAGTCGGGCCATGTCAGAAGTCGGAATAATAGAAGAGAATGTATGAGACGATGTATGAATGTGAATGAA